>APFE031520152.1:206484-245922 GCA_000404065.3 Pinus taeda | reverse complement strand
ATAGAGTGTCTATCATCTAGACAAATGTCTCTTTTCTCTATGGAAGAGTTTGGTAGTTCTGCCATTGAGGTCTTTCCAAGAAAAACATTAAATATCAACAAAAACTTAGAAAAATCACAGCAAGAGGAGCTAATCAGAATCTTACAGAAACATTCTACTGCATTTGCATGGGAGTATACTGATATGAAAGGTATCAATCCTAAGACTTTCATTCATCACGTCTACATTGAGGAAAACAGTAGACCAATCAGACAACCTCAAAGAAGGATGAACCCAAACCTTAGGGAAATAGTGAAAGAAGAGCTCCAAAAGTTACTTAATGTAAACTTCATTTACCCTATTTCAGATAGCCGGTGGGTTTCCCCTTTGGTTATAGTACCTAAAAAGAATGGTAAATGGAGGGTTTGCATTGATTACAGAGAATTGAACAAAGCAACCTTGAAGGATCACTTTCCTTTACCATTTATTGATCAAGTATTAGATACTTTAGCAAGCAAAAAGTATTTCTCATTCTTGGATGGTTTTAGTGGTTACAATCAAATTCAGGTAGCACCTGAAGATCAAGACAAGACCACATTTACTTGTCCATGGGGAACTTTCGCCTACCCAGTACTCCCTTTTGGATTATGTAAAGCACCCACAACATTCCAAAGGGCAGTACTAGGAATATTTTCTGATCTAATTCATGATTGTGTAGAGGTTTACATGGATGATTTTACAGTTTATGGTGATTCATTCGAAGAGGCATTAGAAAATTTGGAAAAAGTTCTTATCAGGTGTAAGGAGACAAACCTTTCATTAAGTCATGAGAAATGTTTTATGATGTTTACTGAAGGGATTGTTTTAGGACACCATATTTCAGGAGATGGAATTAAGGTTGATAGATCAAAAGTTGAAGTCATCTCCAAGCTACCAATTCCAAATTGTCAAAAAAATGTAAGAAGTTTTCTTGGGTTTACTGGGTATTATAGAAGAGTTATTGAAAACTTCACCAAAATAGCATCTCCTCTCTTTAAATTACCACAAAAGACTGTGAATGCAAATGGGATCCTGATTGTCAATCTGCATTTGAAGCTTTAAAAACTAGAATATCTGAAGAACCCATTCTGAGAGGACCAAATTGGAAACTCCCTTTCAATATTTCCACAGATGCTTCAGATACAGCTCTAGGAGATGTGTTGGGACAAAAGGATTTAATTCCTTATGCCATTTATTACACCAGTAAAAATTTGACTCCAACTAAGTTAAACTATACTATAACTGAAAAAGAGTTCTTAGACGTTGTTCATGCAATCAACAAATTTAGACACTATATAACAGGCTATGAAACTTTTGTCCATACTGATCATTCTGCCATTAGATATCTCATGAACAAACATGTTACCAATGGCAGAGTCACAAGATGGCTTTTACTTTTACAAGAATTCAATATTACTGTGTTAGATAGACCAGGGAAACAAAATACAGTAGCTGATTTCTTGTCTAGAATCCGAAATACTAATGAAGATTCTCCCGTAGAGGATAAGTTCCCAGATGAATATCTGTTTGCAGTTACTACTAAAACTCCTTGGTATGCAGATATTGCTAACTATTTGGTTACAGGGAAGCTACCTCCACACTTATTTCCTAATGAGAAAAGGAAAATCATTCAGGAGAGCTCAAAGTATTCCTGGATTTCTAATGAATTGTTCAAAATAGGGCTAGATTGTGTGATCAGAAGGTGTGTTCGGGAAGATGAAATGCCTGACATCCTTAAGGCATGTCATGATGAACCATGCGGTGGAAACTTTGCTGACAAGAGGACAGCCTATAAAATCCTTTCTTTAGGATATTATTGGCCTTCTCTCTTTAAGGATGCAAAGCAATATGTTAGAAGGTGTGACAGCTGCCAAAGAGTTGGGAGACCAACTCCTTCAAATGAAATGCCTCTACAGGCACAGGTAATCATCGAACCCTTTGAGAAATGGGCTCTAGATTTCGTTGGACCTATTAATCCACCATCCAAACAAAAAAAGTATACATTGGTTTGCACTGATTATGTTACTAAGTGGGTAGAAGCCAAGGCATTGCCTCCTGCCACTGAAAATTCAGTTGTTCAATTTCTTTTTGAGGATATATTTACTCGTTTTGGTGTCCCAAGAGAAATTGTGACAGATCAGGGAAGTCAATTTACATCTAAATTGATGGAGAAGCTAATGGAGGAATACAAGATCAAGCATAGAAAATCTACTCCATACCATCCGCAAGCAAATGGTCAAGTGGAATCCACAAATAAAGTTCTTGAGAGCATCATCACCAAGACTGTTCATCTCCATAGAAGAGATTGGGCAGAGAGGCTTCCTGAAGCCTTATGGGCCTACAGAACTACATGGAGGAACACAACAGGACATTCTCCCTATGAACTTGTTTATGGGAAAGAATTCTTTCTCCCCATTGAGTTTCAAATCAAGACCTTCAGGATGGCAGTTCAGCTGGGGATGAGTCTATCAGAAGCCCAAAAGCACAGAATGGACCAGCTACATGAGCTAGATGAAATAAGACAAGATGCAATTCTAAGGACCGATCTAGTTCAGCACCGAAGGACTAAGTGGCATGACCGATATATCAAAGAAAAGAAGTTTCAAAAGGGAGATTGGGCATTACTGTTTGACTCAAAGTTCAAAGACTTCAAAGGGAAATTTCAAACTCATTGGCTTGGGCCATATGAGATTGACGAAGTCTTTAACAATGGAGCAGTTCGAATCAAGACTATTGATGAGTCTCAAACTCCTCTCATTGTGAATGGCCACCGATTGAAAATTTATCATAAGCCACTCTCAAAAGAGGACTTTGTCAAAATGTTTCAAGAAAATTCTGCAATGAGGCTAGTGGAGAAGAATCCTTCTCCTCCATCAGCCTAATATTTGTTTCTTTTGAATTGAAAAAAGAAAAAAAAAAAAAAAAACCAAAAAAAAAATATGTGTATAAGCATGAAAACCAATCTCAAATTGGCGGTCTTATACAGAAAATATGGAGTGAAAACTAGGGACACCTGACACTCCATATTTTCCAAAAAAAAAAACAAAAAATTCTCTCTCTTTCCATCATCATTCCATCTTCATTCCATTTCACTTCACTCCATATTTCTCATTCCATTTCATTTTTCACTTCACTCCATCCACTCCATTTCATTCCATCCACTCCATTTCATATCATCAATAAAAATCCTTTTTAGGATTATTTCCATTCAGTTAGTCTTTTCCTAACTAACTTTGTGCAGTTAAAAGGGAGATGTCTTAGTTTCCGCAGCTGGAAACTATTTCCGCAGCTCGCACCAGTTTCCGCAGCTAGAAATGACTCTATCTCTACAGCTAGCAGCACTCTATTTCCAAAGGAAAATCTTAGTCGAAGGATTCACATCATCATCACCAAAGGCAGCTAGGATATGAGGCACCTGCAAGATCAAAAAGCAATAATGGATCAGCAACCTTAATCAACAAATGGCAAAACTCATGAAGGTATGATCAAAATCTTTTCCAAACAACAATTTAATGTCATTTTATGCATAGTTATTAAATCGTGGAAGAGCCACTAAATGCAATGATTCAGCAAAAATCGTCCCACTTCTGCTCCACGATAATCCTTCATCCACCTCATACCCTTCTAATGGTCCCATGATCACTCTTAATTTAAACTCAAAATGGGACTGCGGTTTCATTTATTGGCCGTACAAAGAAGTGACCTATTACACTACGTCTCTTCACTACCATGATTTCCGCAGCCAATACTGATATGTGTGCGAAGCCACCCAGCTCTAAAGGATTCGGCCATTATTCCATTCCCTTATCACTCCATTTCCGCACACATTTGAACTCATTTTTGTGTTCTACTCCCTCATGCTCACACCATTTTCACTCCCATTTCCACTGCAAACTCTACAGCTCTATTCCAAACCCCATTTACAGTCTATAATACATTTTGCATTGCGGCTACTCCACTTACAGCCGTAATTCATCCGTTTTTTTCGTGAGCCTCCTCCCTGAGCAGCCATATACAGTCAAAACTTCAGCCGAAGATTGAGAGGCGAAGATGGGAAAGTTGCTTAGAGCTGAACCCGAAGGTCCAAAATACTTAGAAGGATATCCTCAAACGAAGGAAGCACTGAAGAAAGCAAAATGGTTAAAGTTCATTGAAAAATTTAGAGGATATGATAAGGAGGTAACAAAGGCATTTTCTCGATCCTTCAATGGAAACACTGTGGAAGTATGGGACCTGAAATTTACAATAACAGAGAATACCATAGCCACAGCAGCCAGTCTACCTCAGGTGGGAGATAGATGGTTCAAGAACAGAGGGCTGGAAAATCAAGAATGGAAGAACATGCTTAAGAACCCAGGTATGGACACTTCAATATTTACTAAAGGGATTCCTGTACATGTAATTAAGGAAGAATGGACTGTATTGCTATTACTCGTTCAAAAGTTTATTACATGTGAGGGCCACTTTGGTACCATGTATATGTACCATGCAAGAATTATGATGAATTTCATGGAAGGCCATGCCATCAATCTACCCTACTTTCTGCTAAGAATCCTAAAGAAAATGAGTTCCACTGTCCAAAAGAATGTAGTCCATATTGAACCCCACTTATATCATCACGGCCTCATTAGAATTCTCATAGAAGATCAATTGAAAAATCACAAGGATACATGGGAAAAGTTTTTTGTCAGGAATCATTTCCAAGAAGTGACTGAAGCTACCGCTAGCAGTTCCCCTAGAATCCCAAAAGGAAGTTGGAGAACGAAGAGAGATATTGCTGCCCAGGATCCTCCTATTGTGGAAACTCGGGAAACTACCCAAGAAGAAGAGGAAGAGAGAGATAAAACAAAGAAACAGAAAAAGGATAAAGGGAAGACAATTGTTCATGAATCATCTCCACCACCTGAACCTTCAGTAGAAGAAGACTCCGAAACCTTAGCTGATAGATTAGCACAACTTCAAGCTGCTACCCTCTCAAAGATGAAACAGAAAGAAAAACAGAGTGCCCAGCAAAAGAGCACTAGTGTACAAGTGAGAAGAAGCAGTAGACTTAAGGGAAAAATGAGTGTGACTAAAGAAAAACTATCACATTTCATTGATTTGGGAGAAGCTACACCTGAAAAGGCTCCAGCTCAGCTTGACCTTGAGTCCACTCCTCCACGCGAAGAGAGTCCCTTTCAGACAGAACCTCAAACAGAATTTGATCTTGAACATAGCCCAAGAAGATCACCTAAAATTGACCCTAACCAGCAGGAGCTATACAATTATTTGGAGGCCTTGGAGCAATCAGTTGCAGGTCCAAGCACTATAATGCCTCTTGATGAACAGGTCAAATCTTTAAAACAAGAGGTGTTTGAACTAGAAGTCCTGAACCGGCATATTAAACAAGAAAACGAAGCATTGAAAGAACAAAGCAATGTGGACAAAATGGTCCTTGACAATACCATGCTTCACTTAGGACTCTGGCAGAAGAAGAACAGAAAATTGAAAGGGAAATGTAAGAAACTCAGCAGGGCATTGATCAATTTAAGGTTCAGGTGTTTAGTCAAGAAACCAAGGACAATTTTGGCAACAAGGAGAAAGAGAAGAAGGCTAGATGTTTTGGCAGAAGCATCTGAGCACATGGATTAAAAACAATGACAAAGTTTTGGTTGCATGACGACATGCAACACCTTCACAGTGGGGGCATGTTGAGCCTCAAACCTACACTTCTTTACACATCCTCCCAGCCTCTTTTTCCTATTCATTTCCTTATTTTGCCACTCATTCCCTTCATCAAATTGCTCAAATCATTGTATTTCAGGACTTTTTACATGGTTTTCTAATTATGCTAATGACTGTGTTTGGTTTATAATTTTGGTTCAAGGTGCTGCGTTTCCACAGCTCACATAGGGTTTTCCGCAGCTGATCCCGGTTTCCGCAGCCAACCCCGGATTCCACAGCTGTTTTATTAAATGCTATGTTCCAGGTGTCCTCCGGGAAAAAGAGCCACATGGGCAAGTTCGTGGAACCAAGGACATGGTGTGTGTCCCTCCAGATCATCCAAACCAGTCATCAAAGCCCATGGTCAATGAAGAGGCAACTTCAGTCAACAAAGGTCATTGGCGGTGGCACGGATCTGTGTGTTCTGTTTTAGAGCACGTGAAGAACAGGTGGCATCGTCCTCAGTTATGAAGATAGTGGGAAACACAATCCAACAGCGGATTGAATGCCCACAATGACCGTTGCCTAAATCCGAGGACGTAGCAAGACTACGTGTTTTTACACAACTGTTTTAATTACTTAGATTTCGTTAAGTTAGTTCACCTTCTTTAGTTATAAATAAAGCGTCTTTGAACGCTGGACAAGTTAGTTGTTAGCTACTATGATGTACCTTTGAACTCCCACTGTATTTTTTCTATTTCATGCATAATATATGAGAAGACCGTTATCACATTCAAGCGTGTAATTGATCTTTGAATCCGCTGGAGTAGGCAGAGGGCCCTTGTTTACTAAAGGCCTGTACAGTACTTTTAATTTCCTGCATTTCTTTCTTTCGTTTTATGTATATAATTCCTTTTATTGCTATGTTTTGATAGTTATATATACATTTCAAATTCTGCTTGTTTACATTTCTGCACTTTTCCATGACTGATCAGTGTGTTATGTAGGCTTCCTAGGTGTGCCCGGGACAGTTTCTTTCTTTTCTTTTGCACAACTAGTGACACTTGTGATCATATTGTCTATGTTGCTGACCTTTCTTGTTTTGCAGCCTTTATTTCCTTACTATCACTTAGTCAATTTGCATATTTGCTTTCTGTTTTTAGACATCAAGTTGTTTATCTATTGATGGTTCCTTCTTCATAATTTAATATCTTCATTGAGGACCAAAATATCACTTAGCACAGCTTGGTTTAGTTGATTCAAGAACTCACAATTGCTTGGCTTATTTTTAATTGTCTCTCACATAATATATTCAGTTAAAAAGGCAAGAGGTTAAGAAGAAGTTAAAGTATTTGTGACTAGTCTTTCTTTTATGTAGATTTACTTTAGTTTCACATTGCTTAGTTGTTATTTGACATAGATTTCAATTTCATTTTATTGCAGTAGCAGAGATACTGGACCAATGTCATTAGTCTTTTATTTGATGCCTTTATTTTTCTTTAAAAGTTGATTTCATTTCAGTTGTTGTTCAAGCTTTCTTTTAAGTTATAAAAAGCTCATCACAATCTCACACACTTCACTCGCTTTATTTCATTTCCATCACATCACATTAGGAGAGATATATTTGAAAACAAACTTAAAAAGTTAAAAACGACAAAAGCTTAAGAAATAGTTGCCTAAGTACATACAGTACACCTCACTTCATCAGCTTACGAGCCCCAGGTTGACATTTAAAAGTTGCAATTTAGACATCACTAAATTGACCAAACATATGCTGAAACAGAAGAGTGAAGTGTTTGAGAAATTCCGCCACTTCAAAACTCTTGTTGAGAAACAGTTTGGGCATTATATCAAAGTGCTTAGAACAGATAGAGGAGGAGAATACATCTCCCAAGAATTTATGCGTTTTTGCAGAGAGAATGGCATACAAAAGCAGTTTACCGCGAGGTATACACCTCAGCGAAACGATGTTGCCGAAAGGAAGAATAGGACCATTCTTGACATGGTCAGAAGTATGCTAAAGGCAAAACACTTGCCGCATGAGTATTGGGTAGAAGCTGTCACTTGCGTAGTTTACATCTTGAATAGATGCCCAACTAAAGCTATCATGAACAAAATACCAGAAGAAGCATGGAGTGGTCAAAAGCAAACTATCACTCACATGAGAGTATTCGGTTGTGTGGCTTATGCACATGTACCGGATCAGCTAAGGAAAAAGCTTCATAGTAAGGGGGAGAAGTGTGTATTTATTGGCTATTGTGATGAGTCAAAGGCATACAAACTCTATAATCAATCCACTAAGAAATTGATTGTAAGCAGAGATGTGCAGTTCATTGAAGATGAAGCTTGGTATGGAAGCTTAGAGAAGACAGTGAATGTGAAGACAATTATGTCTCATGAAGAAGAAGAGGAAGGGACAGCAGCAAATAATCCTTCCTTGGTGGGTCCTCCTCCACCACAACAAGTACAACAAACCACACCACACGCTGGAATTCGAACAGCCTTAAGAAGTCAAGGAAGTGCTTCTTCAAGCACACCACAGGGATCAGAAATACCCTCAAGTTTGGATGGAACTTCAAGCACACCAAGAAGACCAAGATTCAAAAATTTGAATGAGATTTATGAACAAGGAGAGGTAAGTAACAATACCGGTCTGAATTCATTATTCACTTTGTATTGTCATATTGATGACCCAATTCATTTTGAAGATGCTGTAAATGAAGATAAATGGATTGAAGCAATGAATGAAGAAATTGGTGCAATTAAAAGGAGTAAAACATGGGAGTTAGTGAACCTCCCTAAAGGAAAAGATGCCATTGGAGTTAAGTGGGTCTATAAGACCAAAAGCAATACTGAAGGCAAGATTGACAGGCACAAAGCAAGACTTGTTGTGAAAGGCTACAAGAAGCAACACGACAAAGACTATGATGAAACCTTTGCACCAGTAGCAAGGATGGAAACAGTGAGGACAATGTTGTCTATTGCAGCACAACACAAATGGAAAATTTATCAGATGGATGTTAAATCTGCATTCATAAATGGAGTGTTAAAAGAAAAGGTTTATATTGAACAAATTCCAGGCTATGAAGTTGAAGGCCAAGAGCATAAAGTCCGCAAACTGAAGAAGGCTCTTTATGGGCTGAAGAAAGCTCCAAGAGCATGGTACAGCAGAATAGATGCTTATCTGATTGAGAATGGATTTGATAAGTGTGATGGTGAACCCACACTCCACATAAAGGAGAATGACGGTAAGATACTTATTGTTGTTTTATATGTAGATGATTTGATTTTTACGAGCAATGATGCTTCTCTCATTGCTGATTTTAAAGCAGTCATGAAAAGTGAATTTCAAATGACTGATTTGGGCTTCTTAAGATATTTTCTTGGAATTGAAGTAGACCAAAGTGAAAATGGTGTTTTTATTTCTCAAGATAAATATGTAGAAGCAGTGTTGAAAATATTTAACATGCAGAACAGCAAGGCAGTTGTGACTCCAACTGTAGTGGGGTTGAAATTGACCAAAGAAGATAGCAGCAAGGATTTTGATCCAAAATTGTACAAGAGCATAGTTGGCAGCCTTATGTACTTGACTGCAACTAGGCCAGACATTATGCACACTGTGAGTTTAATCTCCAGATTTATGGAAAGACCGAAAGAGACTCATTGGCACGCAGCCAAGAGGATTCTAAGGTATGTGAATGGAACGAAGGGGTTTGGTATTTTATACTCCTCTTTTGAAAGGTTCATTTTGACAAGATACACTGACAGTGATTGGGCTGGAAGTGTTGATGATAGGAAAAGCACATCAGGATATGTGTTTCATATGGGATCGGGAGCCATCTCATGGGATTCCAAGAAGCAACCAGTTGTGTCTTTGTCAACAGCAGAAGCAGAGTATGTGGCAGCAACAGCGGCAACATGCCAAGCAATGTGGCTAAGAAGAGTTCTCAAAGATTTGTGTCATGAACAAGAAAAGGGCACAACCATTTACTGTGACAATAGCTCAGCAATAGCATTGTCTAAAAACTCAGTTTTTCATAAAAGAACAAAGCACATAGATACCAAATTTCATTTCATACGTGAATTAGTTAACAATGGAGAGATTATTTTGCAGCACTGCAGAACAGAGGATCAGCTAGCTGGCATCTTGACAAAACCATTGGAAAAGAAAAGTTTTGATCATTTCAGGAAATGCCTGGGTATGCAGAAAAACCCAGCAGTTGAAATTAAAGGGGAGTGTTGGAATGATAATTTAAACTGCCATGGAGCGACAACGACCACAACATACAGTTTCCAGAAAACCTCCATTTAAGCTCCCTGCGATGCGATCAAGTTGCAGATCGCATATCGCACATTTTCTTGTTAACCTTTATTACGTCCCTTCTATTGTCTGCGGTTGCAATTTCGCGATGCGATCTGATCGCATATCGCAAATCGCATGTTTCAAACAGTTATAGAAGCGGCGGCACATCTTTTCTTTTCCTTCGATGCGATGTTGTGATGGGCCACACATTAAATTCAGATAGGATATTTTCAGCTGTGTAATTAATGATATTTAAGGCGGTTGGTAGATGTAGGTGAAATTTTTAATTTTATTGTTTTCTATTTTACGGAAGTATGGGCACAAGCGACACGTATGAAAGATATTTTCTGTGTTGTTCATTATATATATGAAAATGCAATGGAAGATATACAGAGAGAAGAATTAAAAAAAGGAGAGTTTTTTTTTTTTTTTTTTTTTTTTTTGCAACGCACAGCAGTGCTGAAACTCTAATATTTTCTGAGATAGAGAAATTAGTTTCTGGAACTGAAGCGTTCTTGTTGTAATCCCTCTGAGTAGATGAAGACTATTTTGTAACATTTTTTTTTTATGATTAAGATCCTGAATTCAAAACAGAGTGTTGTTCTCTGTGAAATTTCTTTTGTGTTTGAAATGAACAGAAATTCCCAACAGATAAAACTTGCTAAAGACCACATATTGGGTGTACATGATTCGCATATTGTGTTCATGTTTAGCACATTCCACTGATAATGCTATTATCAGGCTAAAAAACTCACATATCATGTGTAAACAACTCCCGTGTGCCCTTGACATTTCACATAAATCTTATTGACATGATAATTCACATACCACTTAGATAGTGTGCATATCCAGCATCGCATATCGTGTCGATAGTCTAGATATCGCATTTTGTATTGACAATTTGCATATTTAAAAGGCATAATAACATTGATAACTCGCCCAATCTGGATAATTCACCTGTCAAACTGCAACCAGATATTGTGTTGATGATTTTCATATTGTGATGATATGACTACATATCGAACGAAAACAATTCACATATCATGTTTATAGTTCAAAAATCGCACTGATAATTCTCATAGCTGAGGGATAAAACTTGCATAGCTACATATCTGGTGGATGTGATTCACATCTCATGTTGGGAGTTTGCAAATCGTGTAAATAATTGTGGGATCCGAAGTCATGAAATTGGCATATCACCCGATAATCACTCGCATGTGGCATTGATTGTTTGCATATATCATACTGCATTGATAATTCGTATATTTTAAGGAGATTATAATTCACATATCACACATCATATATTCTTTATGTGTGATGGAGCCATCACAATGTTTCTTAAATGATAATTCACATGTGCAACGGATCAATGGTAGCAAAACAAAGGTACTTATTACATAGAGGGTTAGACCAAAGCATAGCGGATTTATACTCAGAGATTTAGACAACAAAAGCAGAGAATAATTCATAGAGAAAGACAAGTGGAGAAACAACAAGATTACTCAATTAGAAACAATGGAATGGATAAAATAATCACTGGAGAACAGAAATCACTTTGCATTGCACAACAGCCTTGGGCCTTGGCTTGCTTTCTTTGGCCAGAGAAATTACAAATTTATAGAGGAAGAAAAAGGATCTAGAATCTTGTATGTGATTCAGAGGGAGATCTGGAATGATCTAGAAACTAATGGCGGTGTAGAAAGATCTAGAATTCTGGAGATCTAGAAACTAATGGTGGTGTAGAAGAATCTATAATCCGGCATGTGATTCATGAATTTGGCTTCACATAACATTCTCCCACTTGAAGCCAAATAAGAGTGATCAAGTCACACCGAGTCCTACCATGCCTCTACATAACTCATGCTTATTTCATGGTAGAATCTTAGTGAGCATATCAGCAGGGTTCCTATCTGTATGGATATTTTCCAAGGATAACTATTCTTCCTCCAACACATGCCTGATCCAGTGGTACCTTAAATCAATGTACTTGGTTATTAACACATACTTGTACTGCTTTATTCCTATCTCTCCTAGGAATCACTGCATCCACAACATCTCTTTATGAGCTTCTGTTGCAGCTATGTACTTTGCTTCTGTTGTAGAGAGGGTTACTATTCTTTGTAGCCTTGACACCCAAGATACTGTTGCACCTGCAAATGTATACAAATAACCTGTAGTGGACTTTTTGGTATCCATATATCCACCCATATCCGCATCTGTAAATCCTTCAAGCATAGTCTCATCATGACCAAACCATAAACAATAATGACTACTACCCTTGAGATACCTCAAAATCCATTTTACTACTTGCCAATGTTGTTTTCCTGGATTGGCAAGGAACCTACTCACTACTCCCATTGAATATGCAATGTCTGGTCATGTGCATACCATGGCATACATCAAACTGCCAACTGTTGAAGCATAAGGAGTCTTTCTCATCTCTTCTTTCTCTTTGTCATCACTAGTACATAATTCGGTACTCAGCTTGAAGTGGGCTGCAAGGGGTGTACCAACTAGCTTGGCATCCTTCATATTAAACCTGTCAAGCACCTTATTGATATATTTTTCTTGTGACAGCCACAATCTTTTGTTTTTCCTATCATGTATAATCTGCATTCCCAATATCTATTGTGCTGGTCCCAAATCCTTCATTACAAATTTTCTACCCAAATCTTTCTTCAATCTATTGATCTTATTCTAATGATGCCCAATAATCAACATGTCATCCACATACAACAATAATATGATATACTTTCCTTGATCATACCTCTTGATATAGACACAATTATCAGCTTCCAACCTCTGAAAACCATGTTCCAACATGAATGAATCAAATTTCTTGTACCATTGTCGAGGTTCCTGTTTCAACCCATAGAGACTCTTCTTCAACCTACAAACAAGGCCTTCTTTACTTTTTTTTATGAAGCCTTCTGGCTGCTCCATATAAATTTCTTCCTCCAATTCACCATGAAGGAATGCAGTTTTTACATCTAACTAGGTCTAAAGTAGCAACTAGACCAATAATGACTCTAATGGATGACATTTTAACAACAGGTGAGAATATTTCAGTGAATTCAATACCTTCTTTTTGGGAAAAACCTTTCACCACCAGCCTTGCTTTATACCTCTCCTTCTTTTCGTCACCTTCATGATTAATCCTGTACACCCATTTTTTTTGTAGAGCCTTTCTTCTTTTTGGGAGGTTTACCAACTCCCAAATTTTATTTTCCTGCAAAGAGTTCATTTCTTCTTCCATTCTTTACTATGCTCAACTTTACAAGCTTCTTGAAAACAATTAGGCTCACCTTCATCAGTTAACAAAATATGGTTTGAAGGATGATACCTTTGTGAATGCTTATGAGGCCTAGAAGATCTATGAACCAACTATGGTGGTGCATTATTAGGTTGAATCTCCTGTAAAGGTTCCTGCAAGATTCCTTCTTCTTATTTTTCATCATTTTCCACTTGGTGTTCTTCATGCTCCTAAATTTACTATTCATTTTCTTGTATTGGTGGTATGTTTTCCTGTTGCTCTTCAAATATGTCAATAACCTTCTTGACCTCCAACTCACCTACAATCCCCTTGAACATTTCTAACTCATTAAAAATAACATCCCTGCTTCTAATAATTTTATGTTTGACTGGATCCCATAGACGATAACCAAAATCTTCATCCGCATATCCCCAAAAAATGCATTTCATAGACTTATCATCTAGATTAGTTATATTTTCTTTGGGAATGTGTACAAATGCTTCACTTCCAAAGAATTTCAAGTGAGAATAATTCAAGTTTACCAGTCCAAACTTCTTTAGGGATACCACCATCAGAGGTTGTAGTTGGAGATCTATTTATGAGGTAGCAATCGGTCCTGACTACTTCAGCCCAAAAGTTCTTCTCCAAACTGGAATTGGACAACATACTTCGCACCTTTTCCATAATGGTGTGATTCATCATTTCTGTGACACCATTCTTTTGAGGAGTACCAGACATAGTATTCTCATGCTTTATGCCAAACCTGTTACAATATTCCTTAAATGCATTTGACAATATTCTCCACCATTATTTGTTCTTAAACACTTCAACGGTTTGTTAGTCTCTCTTTCAACAACAACATGGAATTTTTGAAATATTCCAAACACTTCACTTTTATTTTTCATAGGATATGCCCAAACCTTCCTGGATGCATCATCTATAAATGTTACAAAATATGATGCTCCTCCTAATGATTTGATGTTAACAGGCCCAAACATATCTGAGTGTACCAATTCTAACACATTTTTCTTTCTGTCATGGGCACCTCTAATGAATGAAACCATTCTTTATCTACCATATATACAATGCTCACAAAGATCAAGATTGTAGGATTTCAAACCTGACAATATATTTTTACCAACAAGGATTTTTAAGCCCTTCTCGCTCATGTGACCCAAATGCTTATGCCACAGATCTGTTGAATTTCTTTCTTTTGTGATAGCAGCCAAATCTGATTTTCCTATCAGTGTCTTCAATATGTATAATGTTCCTACCTTGGGTCCTTTGGCCATGACCAATGCACCTTTGCTAATTTTCCAGCCTCCTTTTCTGAAGCTTGTTGAACAACCTTCATCATCTAGTCGTCCCATAGATATTAAACTCATGCGCATTTCTGGTACATGCTTGACTTGTTTCAAGAATATATCTTGTCCATCTTTCATCTTGATCTGGACACCTCCCACTCCAACAATACTACAAAAATGATTATTCCCCAAATGCACTTTACCATAATCACTAGGATTATATGAAACAAAACTATCTTTGCACAAGTTACATGGTGAGATTCCCCAGAGTCAAGGATCCAATCAAAGCTACTGCTAGATGTATATAGACATGAATCCTCTACTGAAACAGTAAACAACACATCACCATCTATGGCTACAGTAGTAGTCTCAACTTCATTTGTGCTGGATGAGTTGTGATTTGTACTGAACCGTCTCTAATCCTTTTGTCCTTTCTTCATGTGCCCGGGTTTTCCACAATGAAAACATATGATTCTGCCTCTCCTTGATTTTGATCGGCCTCTCGATCTTGATCCCACTTGCCGGCCTCGATCCATTCTCCTACCACGATCAACTAGAGCTAGAGCCTCTCCTCCCTGGTTTTCAACAATTGACTTGCATCGCAGCTCCTCATTCATTAAACTGCTACTGACATCATCAAACTTCAGGGTCCCTGTAGTTACTGAAGTGTTCATAGCTACAATTAAATTTTCCCAACTATCTGGCATAGAACACATCAACAATATGGCTCTAATTTCATCATCTAAAATGATTTTAACAGAGGCAAGTTGATTAGTAATAATATTAAATGCATTCAATTGCTCAGCAACTGAAGCACCCTCCTTCATCTTGAGATTATAAAGTTTCTTCATCAAGAACACTTTGTTTGATGCCATGTTCTTCTCATATAGATCATGGAGCTTCTTCCATAATCCTTCAGCTGTCTTTTCTCCGGACACATTGAAATACACATTCTTTGCTAAATATTGGCGGATTGTTGTAATCGCCTTTCTATCTAGCTTATTCCACTCTTCATTTGTCATCGATGAGGGTTTCTTTGTTGTGCTGTCAATTGGCAAATAGATCCTTTAAAATTAGTATATCCTCCATCTATGATTTCCATAGGGAAAAATTAACCCTGCACAACTTCTCCATATATGTAACTGCTGTCTCCATTTTCAATCAAATTCACGCCCCAAAACACAAAAACTCCACTTAAAAATAAAAATTTAATTATTACTCTTTAAAATTTAGTAATAATGACCTTCCTCCATTTAAAATACCCTTTTCAAAATTCCTGCTCCTTTTTAAAATATACTTTTCAAAATTCCAACATATAATTATATATGTTTCATAATAAATATAAAAACATATATAATGCTTTAACCTTTTCACATTTCACACATACATATGTTGGTTTGAAAAAAAACTTGATGTATACATGCAAGCGTGATGTAAAAAAAAAAAAACTTACAAACACCACATTTCAACTCCAATCTCCATGGATCTCCACTTTTTAAGCTCCAGCAACACGTATAGATCTCCACATTTCAAACTCCAGCAACACGTACAGATCTCCACATTTCAAACTCCAGCAACACATTTCAACATAGGTCCACAACCTTGTTTTTCTTGGAGCAAGTGTCTTTTAGTTCTAGTGTTTCTCAACTATTTCTTGGACAGATCCTTCAACAACTCTAGGGGTAACAACCATTGTTTTAATGAATGCTGCCAGAGTAAGGCAATGGCACTAAGCGGCTTGCACAGTGGATATTTGACCCTAGCTCTGATACCAGTTGTTAGACCAGAGCATACAACACACAGTGGATTTATACTCAAAGACTTAGACGACAAAAGCGGAGAATAATTCACAGAGAAAGACAAGTGGAGAAACAACAAGATTACTCAATCAGAAACAGTGGAATAGATAAAACAATCACTGGAGAACAGAAATCACTTTGCATTACATAATAGGCTTGGGCCTTGGCTTGCTTTCCTTGGCCAGAGAAATTATAAATTTATAGAGGTAGAAGAAGGATCTAGAATCCTGTATGTGATTCAGATGGAGATCTAGGATGATCTAGAAACTAATGGCGGTGTAGAAAGATCTAGAATCCCGGAGATCTAGAAATGAATGGCGGTGTAGAAGAATCTAGAATCCTACATGTGATTCATGAATTTGGCTTCACACTTAACATAGAGTACTCCATGGTAGTGATCAAACATTTTCAAACCTACATTAGGGCACATTCTCATGATTGTGTTATCTGTGTAATTGATAAATTGACAGCGCTAATTCTCTAAAAGTGTTCTGAAGTTTTTTCGAGGAGATAATTTACATATCTAACGGATCCATAGCAAACAAGGTCTTTGTTACATAGATTTCTCTGGAGCAGGTTTTGTTTCTTGGCCACCTCCATGCACGTCTTTTCTCAGGATTATCACAAGCTTGATGAGTGCGCTCTCACTTTCTTTGTCCAACCCTAAATTTTTACCAGATAATGTACGGAGCTCTCTTATGTGATAGTGGAACCCCCAAAGTCCTAATCTAAATAGGTTAAAGTTTCTCAAATAGTGCAGATAGTGGGGGCAAGTTCTCTGAAATTGGGAGGAATACAAAAACTGAGATTCCGGTGTTTTAAAACTGTGTATTGAGATTGTCAGATATTATATATGATTAAAATATAGGGAGGGAGCTCTGTCTAACCGAATTATGAAAGGACGACCATGGTTTGTTATATTTGATTAACGTAAATGGTGTCCAACTATTCTTTTCACATCATTTTAGATTTTATATATTTCATGATTAGGTCATGATTATTTGAAAATTTGGGTTTGTTAATTTCTTTTACAAAAATGTTGGTTACAACTGTCTTAAGATTTTGGGTGGTTAATATAAATATCATATTTAAGTTTTTTTTTTTTTCTAAACATAATTTCATCTATATATATATTGTTTACTCAATGTATAATGTATAATAATAATGTTAAAAACACGAATGGAACATTAAAGATCAATGAATGAATGACATTGTTTAATGTGCATTAAGTCAACCTGGTGGAGTGGGATTGAAAAATTAATTCATTGGGACAGAAAAAGAGGATGAGAGATATTATTAGTTGTAATTTTAATTTGGTAGTTGATTTTATAAAGAGCGATCTAAATTCAAACTCAAGGTCTAGTTAAGTATCAATGAATGAAAGACATTATTTAGTGTGCATTAAGTTAATTTGGTGGAGTGAGATTCAAAAAATTAATCTATTTGGATAGAAAAAGAGGATGAGAGATATTATTAGTTGTACTTTTAGATTTAGTTGTTGATTTTATAAAGATCCATCTTAACTCAAGATCTACCTAGATCTATAGATGGATGGATCAAATCGCCTAAGGTGAAAGCCTCTTTGAGCGAAAAGAGATTTGATCTTTTTTGGCCCTTGGTAAATCCATATGGATCTCAACTAATTTAACTATTATTTTTTGTTAAAGATATCATGATATGTTTGCATAACTTTATCTCCATTTTATATTTAAAAGAATTTTAAAAAAAGTGTTTAAAATATATTTATAAATATTTAAAACCTAGTTTCATATATTAAATTAATCTTATTAAAATTACAAATTAATCATATAATCTACACAATTTTATAATTTAATGGATTGATATATTATAAGTTACTATAAACTTTGCATCACTACATGTCATGCCACTATCCTAGTGGTAGTCTTTCAACCACACATAGGTGCATGCAACACTACTACACTTTTTCTTTTCACCAATACTAGAGTGTATGGACTATGCCTAATTCCAACACTTAGCCAATTTTCCAATTCTTCGTTAAGCATGCAACAAAATAACATTTACTTCAATTACAATTCATCATCATTATTATGTAGTGGAAATCATAAACCATACAAGTATACACACATATACTTGGGAGGGGCAACTCTTATAAAGTCTGCCCAATATAATATACAATTGTAATGTACAATTACAAGTTTACAACAGTCATGTGCTACCAACTTCCTGTGCCTCCACAATCCATCAAGTGTCATGTCACAATCTTGCAGCTACATGCCTGCCTATTGACCACACAAGTTATGAGGAAACCCCTACTTTCCTTGCCTTAGAACAAAGTCTGTAGTTTCATTGTTGCACAAGCACTTCCATCGTTTGGTTTCTCTCTCACATGCCCTGTCATGCCCTATTGTACCCAAACCCCCTGCAGCACCGTTCAATACATATGGGTCTATATCACCTTTGGGTCAACACGTCCTTAGGTTAGGTTGCACACACAACTCTGTACCTAAGCCGATGGGTCGAGTCGCCTACGCCTTGCGACACCCTTGGGTCAGGTCACCCACCTGCCTGCACCTTGCGACAACCTTGGGTCGGGTCGCCCACCAACTTGCTGTTCACCCAAAGTAATTTGACCTCCATATGCCTCCCTTCCTCATCCCATATCTCTGTGATTTCAGAGCGAGTTTTTTGGTCAAATGATTGCCTAAGTGCTCCACACACACTCCATGTATATATGTGATGGTTGGACTCGAATACCACCCAACTGACACATTCGTTAGACATTCTCCATGGTCGGCCCCCTCCTTTCACACATCGGCATGTCCACTCAATATCACATATATCAAGTCAGCCCATCCATTCAACATATAGGCCTACCTCCATCGCATGCCAAATCCAGTCATATAAAATCGGTCTCCCCATCACATAGTTTGGCCAACTCGTCACACATCGTTATCACTGGTCACATGGGTTGCTCGTGTTGCACATCTTTCGCACATCTCACTGGGAACTTCTTGGTCTCACCGGTTGTTATGAGAGCATGCCCACCCATTGCCTTTAACTGACTCATTGTCTACATGACTCATCACACATAGGGAACGCCCATTGCATAAAACCGAAAACGTCTTCACACTATCACACATAACCAAGTTCAGGCGCTCATCGCACATGGGGGTGCCTGACTCAACTTGTGGGCTTGACATCCTCCTCCACTCTAAATAAGTTTATCGTCCTTGACAACTCCATCATACACCATTGCAAAGTGTTGCTTGCTCCAACATCCCAAAAATGTCCATGTTTCCCAGCTATGCTCCATCATCGCACAAATTATCAAGGTTTATGAATTCATGAATGGGAAATTATCCTCAATCCATGATCATCAACCACATCCATCGCAATCTCCACATGTTGCCCCACCGTGGAAGGTTGGTCTCTTGAACTCAAACTACATTTTATCACTGCAACATACATCGCGTCAACTCATCATGTATCACTATCATGTGAATTGTTGCCATGATACTCTAACTCAACTCAAACATATCTCAGTACACTATCAACGTGCATGACTTGAACTAGTTGGATGACCAATCCAACTGTCATGTTCTGTTATGAAACTAGCTGAGAAAAAGATATAAAAGATAGGTCAACGCCTTAGAATTCAGCCTCTTCGAGGGGGCAACCTCCTTTACATTACATAAATGAATGATTCCTTGATGATTGAAATGAAAAAACCTCCTTTCTATATATAGGAGTCTAAGGAGTCACAATATAAGCCAAACGACCTAACAATAATAATATAAAGGCACAAAAATGACCATAGAGGGATTCTATGGGGCACAATAATAATAATATGGGGACAATAGGGGCACAACAATATTAATAAGGGATACAACTACAATAGTAATGGGGTAATCACTACTATTGTAGGGACATAACATGCCCCTCTCCTTCAAAAAAGTGTCGTCCTCAATGCTTGAGTAGTTTTGGATGCTTCTGTGTAAAATTCTCATCCTCCCATGTGGAATCTTCAGCGAATAAGTTCTTCCACATGATGAGATACTCCGAAATTAATTGATTTTGTAGCTGTCGAGTTCTTGTTTCTGTGACTGCTTCCAGTTCCAATATAATTTTCCTTCCTCGTCAAGATCTCGCAATATTGTTTGAATTGGGAGCTTGTTGCGTATAACCTTCTTTAAACATGAAACATGGAAAACTGGGTGCACTCGAGAAGCTGCAGGAAGCTCCAATTTGTATGCCATAGTACCAATCTTTTGCAACACCTTGTACGGACCATAATACTTTGGTGATAATTTATTATCCTTCTTAGCTTGCTTGAGGGACATTTGTTTATATGGTTGTAGCTGTAGGAATACCCAGTGACCTACATCAAAACTTCTTTCATTACGATGTTGATCTGCCTGTTGTTTCATTCTATTGTACGCCAAAGTGAAGTTATCCTTTAAGAGTTGGAGAACCTGTTGTTGATGTTCGATGTGATCTTCCATTGCTTGAACTTTAGAATTTTCTCTTAAATATGATGCGATGAACGATGGATGATATGCATAAAGTCCCATAATGGTGTCATTTTTGCTACAGTATGGAAGGAAGTGTTATACCGCTATTCAACCAGAGGCAACCATTTGACCCATTGTGTCTGTTTATCAGATACAAAGCAACGAAGATATCCTTTCAAAAATTTGTTTACTATCTCAGTTTGCCCATCAGATTGAGGATGATAAGATGAGCTATGAGCTAACTGAGTACCAAGACAAGAAAATAATTCTGTCCAAAAATTTCCAGTGAAATTGGGATCTCTGTCACTTACAATAATCTTTGGGTTTCCATGTAGCTTTTGAATTGTTTCCATAAATGCAGTAGAAACTGTACTAGCTTTAAATGGACGTGATAATGCACAAAAGTGTGCATACTTGGTAAGTCTATCAACTACCACCATGATGACACTCTTTCCCTCAGACTTGGGTAAACTCGTGATAAAATCCATTGAAACCTCCTCCCAACGTTGGCTTGGAATGGATAAAGGTTGTAATAGACCCGGTGTCTTAATTGTTTCAACTTTATTTTGTTGGCAAACCAAACATTCCGCCACAAACTTTTTGAATATCTGATTTAAGGCCATCCCAAAAAAATTCCTTCTTAACCCTATGGTAAGTTTTTAAAAATCCTGAGTGCCCTCCTAAGGGAGAAGTGTGCAATTCCATAAGAATCTTTTGTTTTTAGCTGGGAATTATTATAGAGGTATAAGTGATCTTTGTACCATAACGAATCATTTTGCCAGCTAAATGTATCCGACGTATTGGAATCTTGTTTTAAATTTTGAATAAGTGCCCACACTTCTTTGTCATTCTTCCATTCATCCCTTGCTTCATTTATCCAATCTGGTTGGATAATAGAAATGGTGCACAACAATGCTTCCACATCCTCATCCTTTCTTGAGAGTGCATCTGCCACCACATTTTGCTTCCCTTTTTTGTAGATGATTTCAAAGTCATAACCCAACATCTTTGTGACCCACTTTTGTTGCTCTTCAGAGGATAATCTTTGTTCTAAAAAGTATTTAAGGCTATCATGATCTGTTTTTACCTTGAAGTGTCTTCCCATTAGGTAGGGTCGCCATTTCTTAAGTGCATGGAGTATTGCCAACATTTCCTTCTCATAAATAGCTTTGTGTAAAAACTTTCCCTTGATTGGATGACTTTCAAAGAAATGGGTCTTTCATCTTGCATTAGAACAACACCAATTCCATTTCCTGAAGCATCACATTCCACAATAAAGGTTTTTGTGAAGTCTGGTGTAGCTAGACGGTCTTGGCACATTGCCTCTTTAAGATGTTCGAAGGCCTTTGTTGCTTCTGGAGTCCATGAAAATGCATATTTCTTCAATAATGTTGTTATAGGTGCTACTATTCTCCCATAATTCTTAACAACTTGCGATAATACCCTGTCAACCCGAGAAATCCTCGCAGATGCTTTATGGATGTGGGGATTTTCCATTCCTTAATGTTTTTAATTTTGCTAGGGTCTACCTTAACTCCTTCATGAGATACAATATGGCCCAGATATTCCACCTCTTGTACTCCAAAGAAACATTTGGATCTTTTTGCATATAATTGTTTCTCCTCCAATAGTTGTAGCACCCTATCAACATCTTCAACATGATCCTTCCAAGACTTGCTCGAGAAATAGATCATTTCAATGTGGAAACATCTAGTGAACATAATTGTGCAATTACACCTCTTTTTTCCTTTTTTAGAAGCTTTGTCATACCTTTAGAGCTGATTATCTTTCCCCGTTTCCCTGTAATACCCCTTAATTCAACTTCCTTTCCTTCCGTAGAAAATTTCATGAAAGGTTCTTGAAAATGAAAAGCTATTGTACCCAATGATTGTAGCCATTCGACTCCTAGTACAACATCAGCACCTCCCATTGGAATGGAAAGCATTGGGCTATTCAATACATATTCTGCCATGGATAGCTTGATATTATGGCACTTTCTAGAGCAATTTATTGTTCCTCCATTTGCAGTCATCACTTGACACTCTGGTGCTGGATATAGGAAGCAATTCAATTCTTTTGCTACCTTACAATGAATAAAATTGTGCGGTACTTCCTTAATCAATCAACACTATTACCTTTTTCTTCTTGATTTGTCCTTCTATCTTGATGGTTTGAGGAGTGGTAATTCCCGCCAATGCATTAGAAGATATGGTCAGATTCATTTCTTCTTTATCTAGGATTTATTCTGGAGTATATCCTCTTCTTTTTACCTTTCTTGCTCCTTTTCTTCTTCCTCTTCACAATCTATGTAGAATAATTTTTTCTCAGCACGCTTATGACCTTTATTATATTTTCTATCACAACTGTAACAAAGCCCTTTTGCTCTTTTTTCTTCCAATTGTTGTGGTGTCAACCTTATAGGTTGTGGAAGACTAGGGGCAGCAACACTTCCATCTTTATAGTTGTGAGTGGTATGCTTCCTGTTTTGTTTTCCATTTTTCTTGCTAACGTGAATGCCTTCTCTAATGAATCAAGTTTGCAAAGGTGAACATCATGTTGGATATTATCCTTTAAATTCCCTATGAACACATCAATCCTATGCTCCTCTGGAATATTTTTTACCCTTATGTTCAATTTTTGGAACTCCTCAATGTGCTCCATTATTGAACCCTTTTATTTGAGACTTATCAATTGGCTAAAAAAAGTGTTGCTTTTTGTATCCTCATAATGTGTTGTGAATTATTCCGTAAAAATTTCCCAAGTGATAATTTGATTACGAGAGCAAAGCCATTGATACCATACAAACTAATTTGGTTCCAAATATAAAGTTGCAATACGTACCTTTTGTGTGTTTTGCACATTATTGAGATCTTAAAATTGCTCCATCTGTAATATCCATGTTACGGGATGCTTGCCATCAAACTTCCTCATATCGATTTTTGGAATATGGTGGGTCTTCAATCCAAAATTAGAGTCTATGAAATCATGATTAACATTTCTTTTGTTCGCATCATGAGTTTTCTTTACTACCCTTTCACCATTAGTAAGTATTTCTTATAGAAAATTTGTCAAATCTGTCTTCAAATCTGCCATGTTTGTCTTCAAATCTGTCTTCAAATTTGCCATGTCTGTCTTCAAATCTTTCTTCAAATATATCTTCAAATCGTCCATCTTAGCTTCCATTCCATTCATCTTAGCTTCCACGCCCTTTATCTTAGATTCAACGCCATTTATCTTATCTTCTGTTAGTTTTTTTGAGAGTGATATTTGCTGCACTTGGTCTTGTAATTTTGATATATCATGTAGTATTTCTTCCTCTTCTTCATGAGTCATGCTAGAGCTTTCAGGTTGCTTACTAGGTGTTTACATTTTCTTTCCTCGGGGCATCAGTTACCAATAATAATGCTCTACTATGCCCTTTGAATTCCTTCAAAATAAATTTTCAAACCAAGCTTAAGCAAAAATTTTAAAAAATCCACACACATTTTTTCGTTTGTAGGAGCTCGATATTGCCTCTGATGTATCTCTATAATTTCAGATCATCCAATTCTTAAATTTTGACCTGCAGTAGTCCTCTATGTGCTCTTTCTAATGCCACCAGTCTAATCCAAATTGGATTCTCCAAGGAAGAGTTATACCAAATCTCCCACAGTGACCTGATTATAAACTAGTTCAGTAGAGCGAACTTGTATGACCTGCCACATGTCCCTATTTCGACCTTTGGCTCTGAAAAATTTCTACAAGAAACTACAGTCCATCCTCTTTCTATGCCTGCTTACAAAATTGTAATCTAATGCTCAGAGAGAAAGTTATGACTATTTTCCCCAGGTCACCTCTTTGGAATGTAATTCAGGAGTCCGCAAAAAGACCAACATCCTTAGATCATATCTCCGTAAATATAGCGCAAAAATCTCTTAAATTCAAACTCGAGGTTCAGTGCGATTTCGTCTCAAATGGGTTTTTTTTTCGCTTCTGAAACATCGCAGAAAAAAGTTATAGTGAAAATTCCATGATGACCTATTTGGAGCAACAAAACCCTAGAATCCAAAGCTCTGATACCAAATGTTATAAAACTAGCTCACAAAAAGATAGAAAAGATAAATCAATGCCATAGAATTCAGCCTCTTCGAGGGGGAAACTTCCTTTAAATTACATAAATGAATGATTCCTTGATGATTGAAATGACAAAACCTCCTTTCTATATATAGGAGTCTAAGGAGTCAAATATAACCCAACCGACCTAACAATAATAATATAAAGGCACAAAAATAACCATAGAGGGATTCTATGGGGCACATCAATAATAATATGGGGACAGTAGGGGCAAAACAATATTAACAAGGCATAAAAATACAATAGTAATCGGGTAATCACTAGTATTGTAGGGACCTAACATGTTCAAACCATGAGAATGCACCTCCTCATTGCTTCATTGGTTGTTTTCCTTAGCATCCCATCACAACATCAACTTGATCAAGAATCCATCCCATCTCTGTCAAAATGTAAGTAAGCCATGCCCAAGTCCATGAAGTAGTCTCCATCTCATCTGCAACATGTTGTCCATGATGCTGGTGTTAGTGCATTGCAAGTCAATCAGTCGCTTCTATCCAAGCATCATAATCCATGTTTGTGATAGGTTCATATCCTCAAACTAATGAAGATATCCTCCCATCAAACCAACTCCCAATGTGCCATATCTAGGTGCATGAGGCAAGCTCCATTGCATCAGCAATATGCCATCCCTCAAACCTCTCAAAGGGGCAAGTCTACACCTGCCTCATCATCCATGTGCTACCTATGGTCATAGAGCAATCAACCACCATCTCCATAAAAAATGGTTGTATCATCAACTCAACCCATGCCCAAGTGTTATCACCAAGGCATATTCATCGCTACACCTCCATCAACTCGAAAGTGTCTCATCTCGATCACATCCATCAAGTCATTCCCCCTGAGAACACACCATAAATGTGCTCGAAAATATGCATCCCATCGTGCATAAAAGTTAAGTAAATATCTGACATCAACTCCTTAATGAACCAGATACTCCAAGACCACCATAACATGAAGTCTCTAATGGCTGCAACTATCTCAAGTCATCATGAGCTCCTATTAATCACCTCCATCCAACATCTCGACAAGCATTCATGTCTGGGTCTCTAGTGCCACTGCAATATGCCTCTACATTCCATGTGGTATGAATACTCACATAGGCTTCTCATAAAACCAATCAGTCCATGGCCTTGTTGTACAAATGTGCACAACATCTCCATCGTCTCATCCTTAAAACTTCTCCATGTCACATCAGCAAGTTCATCCGCACAACATCCCTGTCTTGGCACTCCTCATTGGATGCCCATAAGTGACATCTCTATAATTACTCTTACATAATGTCCCCGAATAATGTTTGCCAGACTCCATTTATCCAACTCGATGTCCATGACTCTAGCTACCCATGTTGTCTATCTAAGTAGACTCATCACAACATTTGTCATCACATCCTAGTCCTCAACCAGGTTTAGTGCTCTTGGTCACTTAAACGACATATTTCATCATATCATATGATGTCATAGGTTCCTTCCATCATCATTGCCTCCCCCACTAAAGGTCCACCAAGACTGCCTCTTGGTCATAGCCATGAAGAAGTCCACCCAAGTATCATATTATCATAACTCTGGTATGCCCTCTCTATAATCTATCCATGAGTCATGCCAAGAAATTAGCTAATTCTCCATGTGGCTAAAGTGTGACACATCCTCCATAATGACCATCATGTTCCTCCCTTGTCACGAGCATTTTCACTTCTTGCCATGAGGTCAAAAACATCCCCAACAAGGTCTGCAATAATCCATGTTCCTTTCTTCTCCAAAACATAAGGTCTCGTTGTGGTCATCCAGGGTAAGTTTGTCCATCACATTGGAAAGCTCCCTCTTCCAAACCTTGCATATGGCCCATCCTCCAAAGGCTTTAATGAAACACAAGTAACAACAATACTTACTTCATTAAGAGGCTCCTCCAAGTGAGTGCCTCCATCCATCAATGTCTACAATATGTACGATCCTGGTCCAACTAGAGCAATCAATGGTGCCTCAAGTTCTCCTTCCATCATTGTCATACCTGCAACATCCTCTTCTTCATATATCACAACCTCTTCTCCTTCATCACAACCTGCAACTACATCCTATTCCATTTCCCAACCAAGTCGAAGAAGAACTTCTTCAACATTCCTTTCTAAGACCTCAAGTTCATCTCAAATCCATGGGTTCTCTTCTTTCATATGCTTCAATATTAATAAGGTAAACAAGGGACTCCCTTGGAATTCTTCCGAACTTTCCATGTCTTGTCATTCAACTTGGCCCAAGCACAATGCTTCACCCCTGGTCAACTATGTCGCACTTGGTCCAAATCCCAAGTGGCTAAGCTTCAATACCAAATGCAACTCTGCCATTGTCTTTCTGCTTCAAATCTTCAATCGACAAAGCCTTGTGGAAAGAGGCTATTGGTACCATCTGTCACGCCCCTATCTTGGTGGTAGTCTTTCAACCACACATAGGAAGCTGTGACACCATTATACTTTTTCTTTTCACCAATACTAGAGTTTATCAACTACACCTAACTTGAACACTTAACCCATTTTCCAATTCTTCAAGTGTTAACAATGAAGTGGAATAAATTTTACTTCAATTACAATTCATCGTCATTATTATGCAGCGGAACTCATAAACCATACAAGTATACACACATATACTTGTGGGGTGTGGGTGATCCAAGATCTTTTGCTTATAGATGTATTAAAGAATTACATGCATAAATTGTAGCTTAAACATAGAAATTTAATGTGCACATGAGAGAAGAGAAGAAACACATAAAGCATGAAAGAAGACAAGAAACTTGATAACGGAGTTCGTACGACTTGGAATACGTCTCTGGGCCCTGCTGAATCAATGGGGACACATTCATTCATTAAGTGGCATGAGAAAGAAGAGTACAAGCATCAGTTACAAAAAAGGAGTCTTATACCTCCATACAAAAAAATGGCTGAAAAATGTAGAACTCCGATGGACAAATGGACAGTGCCATTGCATTCTTAGCATCGAGAAATGTTGAAACCATATAAAATTTGTCAAAATGTGACAAAGTGAAAATCTGGCCCACCTGCAAAAATCTACCTCAAACTACATGCACTCTCTTCCTTTGCCTGGTGCACTGTGCAAAAAGGTTTAAGTAAAAGTTTTCTTGGAAGATTAACCAATGAATTTTTTTGGTGCAATGGAAAAGTTAGGAAAATGGTTGAGAAGGGGTCGAGGGATCAAATCTTGCCCCTCCTTTTTATATGATATAATGGTTATTAAGTTGTATCGGGGGCGGGTTCGCCGGTTCGGTGGCATGCTCCCCAAACTTCCATTGTGGCTAAGTAATGAGGTGGAGGGGCAGAGGGGTTGACAACCTACGCCCCACCATATTTATGTTGCATTTGTTAAGTGGATAAGATTGGGGTGGTGGCGTTGGTGGCTCGCCACCATTTTTTTTATATTTTTTTGTTATTAAAATAACCTAGCCATTTTTGAAAATTCGGATTTTGACCAAAGGAGTTGTTTTAACCAGGTGAAAATTTCGCCCAGAATCTGGCCGGAGTTGGCTGGATTACGTCTACCAGAAAATTCCAAATTGTGTCTTCATTAATCCTGCCGAGTCAATGAAAAGTTAACCCAACTTTGACTGCCTCTGTCTTCCTCATCTGGACTTGCATTGGAGTGTTGTTTGCACCATTGGAATCATGGCAACGAGCACTTCGATCTAATGTCAAGTTATTCATCTTTTCACCACTTTCAATTTTGAGCCCTTTCCATGCCACTAGTGTCTAGAGATCCATTTGGATCAATCCTCCCCATTGAGGAGCTTTTGGACTGCCAAAATCTTTGTCACTCAATTGGAAATTCCCTCACTCTTTCATTTTTCTAGCCATTTTTCCTGCTAGGGTGCATCCCCTTGAAACCAACTCGAAGGTATTCCACATCTCCTCGTCATGAGCTCCTAGTTCTTCTTTCGAGGATGATATCTTCAGGTAGCTCATTGAGATACTCTAGTGCAAAGTCATCAACTGTAGGAATTGTTCCCACCTCTTCGGTGTCCATAATTAATGGTGGCCCATACAACTTTAAGTTTTACACATTCACTATGGAGTACATTTTCATATATGTCGGAAAATTGAGATGGGAGGCATTGTTTCCAATCATTTCCAAGATGGTGAATGGACCATACTAGATTGGTCAGTACTTCTCCTCTTCTCCCTTCATCATTTCTTTGTTGATATGGAACCACACTTTGTCACCCACTTAAAATTGATGGTCGACTTGGTGTTTGTCATGTTGAGCCTGGTACCGGGCTTAACTTTTCTCCAACTGATCCTGTACTGCTTGGTGAATCAACTGGATCTGCTGAATGAACCACTATGCTTTGTCCCTGTCATCACATCCACTCGAGTCATCTTCCCTTCCAAAGACCATATCAAAAGGGTCTTTTGGTAGGTAGCCAAAACATATCTCAAATTGTGAATGATGTGTAGATGAGTGCACTGCTCAGTTCTAGGAATGTTGCACATATGGAAGATGCTCATCCCACAACATAGGATGTTTCCCACAATAGCCTCGAAACAAGTGTACCACGGTGCAGTTGACAACCTATGTCTTTCTGTCAATCTGTGGATGAAATTTCGTGCTTCTTTTCAACTTGGTGTCCATCATCTTCCACAAGCTAGTCCAAGACTCTCTGAGAAAGTGAGAATCTTGATCTTACACAATCGATGTGGGCAACCCAAAATGGACCCAAACATGCTGAACGAAAAGATAAGCAGTCTGCTCTGCAATGATCTGATTTTTACAAGGCATTAAAATACACATCTTACTAAAATAGTCAATGACAACATACAAATAGTCGTGACTTTTTCTAGACAAAGGCAAATCTCCTACAAAATCCATTGACACAATTTCCCATGGACGACCACGAATATGGAGTGGTGTGTGAGCTCGAGTTTTCTATTAGAGTGCTTTGAAACAGAACACATCACACATACCTTTACATAGTGAGTCACAATGTTCTTCATATGAGGCCAAAAACAAAATCTTTGTACATGATACACAGTTTTTTCAACACCAAAATGAATAGACACAAGGGAAGTGTGGGCCTCCTAGATTACATGTACCCTTTCTCCTGTGAGTATGCATAATTTTCCAAGGTGATACAACAGTTTCCCCTGTGAGTGATAGTTGTCCACCTATGAACCATGGGTTAGTTTTGCATAAATCTCCTTAAAGTCATCATCATTAGCATATTGATCAACATAACTTTCAAAAGATAATGAAGTATTATGTGAAATAACAAGAGCAAAAATAGGATGGCAAGATATCATATCGACCACTTCATTTCTAGTACCCTTCTTATACTTTATTACCAAATAAAATTGCTAAAGAAAACCCATCCACCTGAAATAACGAGATTGCTGCAACTTGGTTTGCGACTGAATATACTGCAAGGGCTAATGATCCATATGGATGATGGTCTCCTTGCTGATCAGGTAGTGTTTCCACTTTTTCACACTCTAGACCAAGGCATATAAATCCTTTTCATAAGTGCGATACTTTATCACAGCCTGAGAGAATTTCTCTGAATGGTAACATATCGGCTTCTTTTGTTGCATCATCAAAGCTCCCATGGCATATCCATTGGCATCTATCTCGATCTCGAATGGCTGTTAGAGATATGGTAAGGCCAAGACAGGTGCGTTATTAATATTTTCTTTCAATGTTTCGAAGGACTTCTACTGCTTTCCTCCCCATTGAAATACTTGCTTTACACTTGTCAATGTGTGTAAAGGTGTTTCAATAATAGAGAAATTAGCAATAAATCTCCTCCAACCCTGTACTTCACCCAAAACGTTGCGAACCTCGATTACACTAGTAGGCTTAGGACAATTTACAATTGCTTCAACTTTAGAAGGATCAATTTTTAGCTGACCATGACCCAAATATGACCTAGGTAAACCAAAGAGATTTTCCCAAACTCACACTTTGACAATTTTACATAGAGTTTTTATTTTTCCATTATCTCAAGCACTTTCTTCCCATGGCATACATGTTCATTCCAACTTTTACTAAAGATAAGAATAACATCTAGATATGCAAGAAAAAATTCATCAACGAAAGGCCTAAAGATATCATTCATGACCCTCATGAAAGTGGTTGGAGCGTTGCAAAGTCCGAATGGCATCACCATCCATTCGAACAACCCCTGTTTGGTCTTGAAGGTAGTTTTCCACACATCCTACTTTGCAGTTTGGACCTAGTGATAACCACTACGCAAATCCAATTTGGTGAAATAGATAACATTCTTTAACTGATCTAGTAAGCCATTAATGCAGGGAAGAGGGTAATGTTTTTTCACTGTGATTTTGTTTAGTGATCAATAATCCACACACATCCTCCATGTGCCATATTTCTTCGGCACTAAGACAATCAGTGAGCTGCATGGAGAAGTGCTCAGTCTAATGACCCCGTCGTTCAATAGTTCTTACACCTACTTTTTGATCTCCTCCATCTCAATGGTTAACATTCTGTACATGCCAATATTTGGTAAAGGAGCATCATGCTGCAAGTGGATCTCATGTTGGATTTCCCTCTTCAGAGGTAATCCCCTTGGTTCCTGAAACATCTCATCATAGTTATCAATTAATTCACATAATTTCTTTTTATGCACATGATCACAACCTTGGAAAACATCAAATAATTCTGCATCTTTTCCCCTTACAACCATAAGCATGCAACCCTTACTGGAATTCACCAACCTGTTTATTTGTCATGCACTTACAAGGCTAGCACTGATTTTAGTTTGATGAGCCCTTACAATATATTCTACCCCATCTTTTGTGATTTGGTATTTTTTTTTATGACGAAAGAAGAATGCATTTCTATCATATAGATATGGACTTCCTAACACCATGGCATAGATATCCAATGGTATCACATCAAGTTTTACCTCATCCACTAACTTAGAAGCGATCACAAATTTAACCTTGCATTGCTTAGTTACATTTAGTTTTTCTTTATCATGTATCCATCCAAGTGGGTAAGGTTTTGTATGTGGTTTGGTTTCTAAGCCTAGCTTCTTTACCAAGGACTCTGAAATTAAGTTTGCTTGGGCTCCGGTATCAAATAGAGTTTCCAATTTTGCATGATTTATGGTAACTCTAATATGAAATACTTCAATTCTCTTTCATTCATTAGGAAGAGACTCATCTATTGAGCTAGTGCCTTCATGTGATTTAGAATTAAGATGAGGTGTAAGAGTACCTTTTGTTCCCTCTGCTATGACCAATGCTTCACCTCCAGAATTGGATCTAAGGTCTTGCTGCATAGATACCACTGTCTTCTTGTTGCCTTTTCCTCCATACTTCTTTGGTCTCTGATGAGCCCCAGAATTGAGTAACTTATTGGGCTCATTTTTCCTAATTGTTCTTGATCAATCCACCATTTTATGCATGTTTTTTGAGTATGTTTATGTTAATTGAACGAATGAGGGTGGTCACTTCACTAAGAAGGCTAATACGTGGTTATTTCAGGTTTTTGGACAAATTTTGGAACAAAGCCAAGCAATTATGAACTAGATGACAGCCAAGTATGAAGGAACAAGGGTGAGGATTCATAGGGAGGATGTCTCTTGCATTAAATGTCCCTTCCTCAAAATCTCCACCCTCAACTCGGAGCTCAGTAGGCCACCAAAACGAATCCTAAAGGCAACCGAGCAGCTTGGTGAAAAGTGACTGTTTACTGGCAGTTGGGGTAGCTGAGCCCCTTGAATTAAGGAGGGTTGCTGAGGCCCCTCATAGGCATAAATAGGAAGGCTTTCAACCTTCGTAGTTTACTTTTTGGATTGTTGTTATTTTGCACTAGGGTGCTACTATTTTCTCAGCTCATTTTCGTAGCTGCTGTTGTATAACTTTCTTATGAACATGGCTATTTTTTAGTAATGGAAAGAAACTTTGTTTGGCATCAGTTTTGAGTTTCTTTAGGAGCCTGTAGCTCTTGGGGTTGGGCCCAACCCAAGTGCCAAGGCTTCCTTCATGTATTGTTATTTGTTTTTATGTCTTTGCAAATTAATTCTTGTTAAGTAGATCAACATCTTGCTGGTTACATAGGTCATGGTTGATGATTAGATAGGATTTTTATGTTTAGATTTAGTTGATAGATTAGTAACAGGGTAGATCTCCAGAAAAAGGCCATCAAGCACCTCTGATCTCACCTCTCCCTTAGTGGGATCGTGAGCTGGGACAAAGGTGACATTCCTGCCAACGAAAACACTATCTTTGCTTCACCATGCAAATAGTAGTGTTGGATTCTTAGTTGCCGAAATTGATATCAGTTTTGATTGCACGCGTAGGGTTATGATTGCTTAGTTGCATAGTTATTTCATCGGATTCGATTGCAATTAAACTTCTGTTCCATTTCTCTGCAATTATCTAGGTCAGAATAGACTAACGTAACTAGGTATTTGATTTTCCAAGTGTTTGGTTGTCCAGTTTGAAAAACAACTTGCAGTGCACCTGTTATCCATCTTTATCTGCCCATACTCCATCTGCTTCACCCTCTACTTAGAACCTTGGCCTCGCATCTGTCACATTCGTTCACTTTGCCCTGATTTTCATCCTTTTTGTGCAACATCGTTCTACCTCTCCTCGAACAAATCCAACCATCCTTGCCACTCCTGAACTCCATCTACCAAGTCCTGAACTTCCCTACACCTCTATCTCACCTCCATACCCATCCCTTCATCTTTCTTTCTCCATCCATCCTCCAAAATCCCATTTCTGAACATCTTGTAGAAAATTACAGACATCTTGTGAAATTCCAGAACATCCTGTAGAACCCCTGCAGATTTCCTGTAGAAGCCCAGGAAAGCGGTTTCTTGATAGCCAAACTCTGTGGAACTCTCTGGAAGGGTGCTAGGGACCCCTTAGGCCCTCTCTGAACCTTCTCAACCTCTTGCAAGCATTTCCTCTCGTCGATCCACCTCTGCACAGTAAAAAAAAGTGAAAGCACATGCATGATAATTCTGACAACTTATTCAAAAATACAAAAAGAGGTTTTCTTCAAAAATAAGTAGCTTAGACACATGTATTTTACCTTCCTAGAAGTAATGACATCTCTTTCAGTAGCTTGCATCCTCTTTTTTGCATCAGTAGGGCTACCTGGTAAAATTAGGGTTTGCTAGGGTTTGTGTTTTCTTCCAACTTTTCAGTTTCTTCCTGTAAGTAGATTAGCTTCCTTTGAGTTAGTTTTCATCCATTAGTTAAAAATCTTCTTCTCAGAGTTCATAGAAGTTGGCTTAAGCCCCTAAGGAACTTGTGCCAGCTGACCAAGTGACAACTGCGGCAAGAGCTAGTACTTGTGCATACAACACCATCACTTCCAAGTTTGTTACGAACTACCGGGTTGATATAAAGTAAAGAAGGGAGTTCCAAGAGTTGCAGCATTATTGCTGCAATATTGGAGCCCACAAGTCTCTTTTCCCGGTACAGTTTTCAATAATGATCGTCATCATGACCTTCCTTTCTATAGTGAGTGCAATAATGCCTTTCTCCTTCATCTTTCTTGGTTGATGCCATCCTCTTCTCCATTCCTTTTCCTTTCACTTTGGGTTTTCCATTCGGAGGTTTGAAAGGTGGTTTCTTCAAATGATCATCTCTTTCATTTTTTCCCTATTCTCAGGATGGATGGCTTTTACACTCGCTGAGTCAATAGTAGTTGGTTCAAACAATAATAATGAATGTTTAAGGTAACTATGTAATGATCCAATATACTTAGTTACTACTTCAGGTGAGTCAAGTGCAATGCCCGAATTAAGTGTCTGCTTTCTAAATTCCTCTGTAAATCTTTGAACATCTTGACCTCTGCCTTGCCTTAAGTATTGCCAATCCATTAAGGCTTTTTTGTTTATAACCCAAGGGATAAAATTGTTCCTTTAATGCAGAAATGAAACTAGGCCATAAGGAAAGAAAATTACCCACACTCTTACTGCTTCGCAAATTTCTCTCCCACCAAACGAGAGCAGTTCTACTCATCCAAAGAGAGGCTAACTGAATCTTTGCCTTTTCCTCTTCAATCTGCCAAATCCTATAGTAGATTTCAATCTACCTAATCTAGTTATTAAGCTTTTCTGTATTACTTTCACCGTTAAACATGGGAAGATCAAATTTGACATCTAATTTAAAGAAAGGTTTCTTAGATGCATCCCTTGAATTTCTATGATGATGGTGATGAGAGGAAGAAGAGATTCCACTCGTGAAGGGAGAAGGAGGAGGTTCTTCTCCACCATTTCCATGCACTGAACCTTGTTCTTCTATATTTATCTCTTCTACTTTCTCCAGCCTTGAAAGCAACTGACCAACATTTTCTGCCATTGTATAGAAGGCTTTGTGGAAATTACGCTTCTCTTGATAATGAGTCTCTTCATCTACCATGTTTCTCCTTCGATGTGCACGCCCCGCTTCGGGATCGAAAGACTTTAGTTTCCCTTCACCTCTTTGGAGCCTGTTTATTGTTAGCATACAAACATGCAATTCACATCTATAAAGCCCTGCTCTGATACCACTTGATCCAAGATCTTTTGCTTATAGATGTATTAAAGAATTACATGCATAAATTGTAGCTTAAACATAAAAATTTAATGTGCACATGAGAGGAGAGGAGAAACACATAAAGCATAAAATAAGACAAGAAACTTGATAATGAAGTTCGTCCAACTTGGACTACGTCTTCGGGCCCTGCTCAATCAATGGGGAGGCCTTCATTCATTAAGTGGCATGAGAAAGAAGAGTACAAGCATCAGTTACAAAAAAGGAGTCTTATACTTCCATACAAAAAAGTGGCTGAAAAATGTAGAACTCTGATGAAGAAATAGACAATATCATTGCGTTTGTGGCATCAAGAAATGCTGAAACCATATAAAATTTGTCAAAATATGACAAAGTGAAAATCTGGCCCACCTGCAAAAATCTACCTCAAACCACATGCGCTCTCCTCCTTTGCCCGACACACTGTGCAAAAAGATTTTAGTACAAGTTTGCTTGGCGGATTGACCAATGAATCTATTTGGTGCAATGGAAAAGTTAGGAAAGTGGTTGAGGAGGGGTCGGGGGATCAAATCCCGCCGCTCCCTTTTATATGATATAATGGTTATTAAGTTGCAACAGGGGGTGGGTCTGTCGGTTCGGTGGCCCGCTCCCCAAAATTCTGTTGTGGCTAAGTAATGAAGTGGAGGGGAAACAGGGTTGACAACCCGTGCCCCACCATATTTATGTTCCATTTGTTAAGTGGATAAGATTGGGGTGATAGGGTTGGTGGCTCGCCACCTTTTTTTTTTAATATTTGTTTGTTATTAAAATAACTTGGTCATTTTTGAAAATTCAGATTTTGACCGAAGGAGTCGTTTTAACTAGGCGACAATTTAGCCCCGAATCTGGCCGAAGTTGGCCGGATTCCGTCTGCCAGAAAAATCAAAATTGTGTCTTCATTAATCTTACCTAGTCAACAAAAAGTCAACCCAACTTTAACTGTGTCTATATTCCTCATCCGGACTCGGATTGGAGTGTCATTCACAACGTTGGAATCAGGGCGATGAGCACTTTGATCTAATGTCAAGTTAATTTTCTTTCCGCCACTTTGAATTTTGAGCCTTTTTCATGCCACTGGTGTCTCGAGATCCACCTGGATCAGTGGGTAACTTCTATAAAGTCTACCAAATATAATATACAATTGTAATGTACAATATCTTACAATTACAAGTTTACAAAAGTCATGTGCTACCAATTTCTTTGGCCTGCACAATCCACCAAGGGTTGTTTCACAATTTTGTAGGTACTTGGTTGCTTATTGCCCACACAAGTTATGAGGAAACCCCAAGTTTCCTTGCTTTACAAAAAATTTTGCAGTTTAATTGTCACACTAATACTTCTATCATTTGGTTGCCCTATTGCATGCCTTGTCGTGTCCAAACCTCATGTTGCACCATTCACTGCACACAGGTTTGTGTCGCCCTCGGGTCTGCACACTCTCAGGTCAGGTCGCCCACCCAAATTTGCACTTGCGCCCTCGGGTCAGGTCAGGTGGCCCACTGGATCGGGTATGCATGCTCGCCTGTGCCCTGTGATGCCCTCAGGTTGGGTTGCCCATCGGGTCGAGTATTCACACCCGCCCGGGTCTTGCGACGCCCTCGAGTCAAGTCAGCCACCCACCTATGGTTCACCCAAATTAAGTCGACCTCCTTATGCTTCCCTTGCTCGTCTCCTATCTCTGTGATTTCAGAGCAAGTTCATTGGTCGAACGATTTCCTAAGTGCTTCAGGCACACTCCATATATATATGGGTCGGATGGACCCGAACGCCACCAAACCAACACATCAGTCAACTTTCTCCATGATCAGCGCACTACTTTTGCACGTCTGCCTGTCCGCTCATCCATTGAACACGTTGAGCAACCTCCGTCGCATGCCCAAGCTAGTCATATAAACTTAGCCTCCCCGTCACATAGTTCGTCCAACTCATTGAATTTCTGTATCATGGGTCAAACGGGTTGCCTAAGTCGCCCTCCACGATCACACATCTTCCACACGTCTCACCGGTCGCTCATCGGTGTGTCGCTAAAATTTCCATGACTAAAAAAATTTTAAAAACATAATTTTTAGACTGGGACTTTTATAATTAGTTATGTAAAATATCGAAAATTAAAAAAGAGAGTTACAAACGAATATTCACCCACTGCGTAAGCGACTCATTTTTCCATTTCAACAACTGTCATCACTATGTAGATATGCCTAAGGTATCATGCCTAGTAACCATGCTCTAAATTTGAAATTCAACGACCCATATATCAACCTAATTTATATTTGTTTGGAGTAAATAATGAACGTGGCAATGTAATAAATTAAACTTTATTTTTTCATGATATCATGTGATAAAATAATTTAATTTGAAAGTTATTTATGGTTAAAGTTATTTTACAGGTAATTTAGAAATTGAACTAAAAAATATTCATTAAGGTTAGTTTTAAATTATTTTAGATTTTTTAATATTTTTAAAAATTTTATAATAAAAATTAAAAAATTATAATTACAAACATTTTTAAATATTTTAATATTATTAAAAAATTATCTGAGTCATGATAAAGAATATTTTTGTTATAGTTATAAGCAATGAAGGAAATGAAAAACAAAGAGTTATAAAGCAAAAACTTTATTCACACTTTGAATATTTACAATTTTAGTTGGTGAAATTATTTGTTGGGGAAAAACCATGGTGATCGATGTTCTTGTAGGGAGGGAAGAATTTCACAGCTCTTCTATTATGTATGGATCATTGTTAAGGGGTCGTTATTCTGAAAACAACAAGAATTCCCATGATCATGTGATTGGCAACCATAAACTTTAATTTGAAACTCTAAGTACCATAGGCCTCTTTTGATGGCTTGATATTTTGTCCTATATTGGTAACTTGATTGAGGTTTTTGTATCTATTAGTGCTACGTTACCAAGGTCAAGCAAGTTGGGCTTTTAGCGGAAAGAAACCCCTTAGATTTGTTGAGATGATTAGTGCTATGCAAAGATGAACGAGCTTTGAGTTTTTGGAAGAATTCACCGATTGAACCCAGTGGCAAGAAAATAAGGTAAAATTTTTTACACAACTCATTTTCATTAGGGATAGAGCGAAGATAAATATCACCAAATCCTAAACTAAATATTTCTTTTTAGAAAAAGGGGAAAATTCATTAGAGCCTATGTCACACGAACTTCAACATTGAGGTTCAAATTTTGGGGAACCTTAAAAAAGTTTTGAGGGTCAGCGAACCTCATCGAACCTAATAGCGATTGACCAAATCCTTAGATCAAAATTCATAACCTCGTGTCACAACTCAAGCATGTAATCTATCCTTACAATATCCATGTTCCTAATAGCATTTTTTATGTTTATTGATGTTGATACCTTACTCTTTTATCCCATATAATATATAATATATATATATATATATATATATATAATAAAAACATGACTAATAGTGAACCTTGCTAACCTCATCAAAATATTTGAACATGAGCGAAACCTAATCATTGCTACACTAGAACTTGAACTGCAACCATGTGACTTAGATTGGAATTTTATGCCTTTAAATGGGTTAAATTAGAGAATAATACTATAGGAACACACTTATTGTTAAATTTCCTTATTTATTTATTTTAGTGGTGTTAATTATTGCCATGTATGTTTATGTTTCCCTCTAATGCATTTTTTAGTTCCATTTTGTTTTGGATGTGTTTTTCTTTATTTCAGTGGTTTTCTTTTCATTTTATTTGTTTTTTTCCTTTTTTATAGGATTTGTGTTTAGTTTATTGGACTTGCAAGCCTCGTGACTGGACATGGAGAGAATGAATGATGGTTTAATAAATAGTAAATAATTCCAAATAAATGGGAATCACTAGAAAAATGATGACCATGGTAGAGGATCAAGTATTTGTGGTTTTATTTTATTTGTTATTTAGATTTTAAATATTTTCGTCTATTAAATATATTATGTGCTTTATT
>APFE031520152.1:193672-205920 GCA_000404065.3 Pinus taeda | reverse complement strand
AGATTTACAATGTTTCTTATTTTTATTGAAATATTTAAAGCAATTTATTGTTTAAATTCACATTTTTTTCTCATTAATTTTGGTAACCATGTCATGATCATGTTTTTTTAGCTATTATAATAAGAGTTTGTTATAATAAGAGTTTGTTTTAAATGTTGAAACACAATATGATATTATAAGGAAAATTGAGCATATAAGTGGCCATGTCAAGTTTTTCATGTTTAAAATGCACCTATAGTCATGGTTTCCTTGAGATTGTTGAATCTTGCATCTTCAATCTTGAAAAATAATGTCTTGTAAATGTAATATGCAGTATTTTCTTTAATATTTTCATCATTTCAGAAAATTCATAAGTATTTTAAAATCCACATTATTTTCTTTTTAACATCTAATCCTTGTCTTTATAGTGTATTTATTATCTCTTGAATATCATTGTGGTCATATTTCAAGTCATAACTCTGTAGAAACAATGTCTTAAGGTCTCCTTAGTGTTTACGAGTTGCATAATAGCACTCCTACTTACATTGTTGTTGGATCTTAGTGTCACATATGTGTTCCTATTATCTTGTATTAGCACACTAATTGAGTCAATTTAGCATGATTTGTGTCTCATCAATGTACTTGTTGAATCCTCATATCATCCTAGTTTTATCTTTAGAATCTTACTATGTCTCTTTAGAATTTTTTATGATATTACAAATATTCTAAATGGCCTTAACCATTTATGTTTAAAGGAAAAGGGTGGTTATTCTCAATATCCATTATGTATATATTACACATATTTTTCCTCTGAATGGTTGATTTGATAAAACATTATGGGTGGTTGTGGGTAGTTTGGCCACATGGAACTTAGTCGAATTCACTTGTAGGATCTTACTAAAATCAATTATACTACTTAATTCAAATTTTATACCCCTAGAACAAATTCTCAATGTTCCTATAAAATATCTTTAGAAAGTGACTTGTAACTTTCCATGAAAATTTTACTTAGACTTATATCAAAAAACAATAAAATGGGTTGGAATATTGCCATCAAATCATATCTAAGGGTACCCCTCTCCTATGATTTCATTACTTAAAAAATATTTTATTCACCAATCTCTAGAACTAGGTTTGCTTAGTAAGAGACAATGAATTTTTTGCAATTAGGGATCTATTTTGTAAAACATGTACTAAGATTATTATGAGTAGCTTTACACATGGTAATTTTATAACCACACATTCAAGAAGTTATGGAGCTCAATAATGTTATGCGACTTATATTCTATACTCCAAGGTGAAATTCTAAATGTGTCCCTAAATGGCTTCAAGAATTGAGTTGCAAAATAATATAAAACTATAAATGTACTTGGATTGATGAATTATCAGATGCACTAGACTCATGAATTCATGTTATATTTAGATGAATCCTTTTCCTATGAATCAATTTCCGAAAACATGTTCTATTTGATGATTGCCAAACTAGAGTTTTTCTTAGGAATAGACAATGAAATTTTTGCACTGTGGGGTATGTTTTCCAAAGAATTAATTTAGCTTATTGTGGATAGTGTGATCACATTGGAGTTAGCAAAAAAACACTTACCAAAATTATTTTACTCAATTATTCCATTGGTTTTTGATTGATTCCATTAGAAAAAATTCTCAATTTTGATGTGTCCCTAAATGGCTTGAAGAAGGATTGATTGTGTTATACTTGTGACATCATATTATAGCTAGGAGAGACTTTATCCTATAATTTCCCAAAGATTTTTTTTTCTTTTTATGATCAATAGAGTTGGGGTTTCACTGAATAAGAGACAATGCAATTTTGGCAATAAAGGGTTGATTTTTCAAACATCTTAGTAAGAAATGGTGGGTTGAATGCTCACATAGTTGTTGTAAAACACACTTTCACAAGTTTATGAAACAAAAATATGCTTCTCTATCTAGATTTTATGCAGCAAAACTGAATTCTCAATTTAGTCCTAAATAACTTCACAAAGTGAGTTGCAATTCACCATAAAGTTATAACTAGGAGTGAGATAAATTAAATATGCATTACATTGACTTATTTAATTGGATTATAGTTATGGGAACCCATATCCTATGACTCCACTTACTAGAAAATTTTTAGTTTGATGATTGTAAAAACTATGAATTTTCTTAGTAAGAGATAATGTAGTTTTTACACCAAGGGATCAATATTTAAAAAACATGATTTTAGAAAATTTTAGTTAGAAATCTCATGTTAATGTTATATAAACAAAATTATCATTATGTATTTGCAGAAAATTCTAGTTATATCCCTAAATGGATTCAAGTAGAGAGTTGCAAGTCATTTTAAAACTATAAATGAGACATGACTGGTTGTGAACTCTTTGCATTGTATTACAACTTGGAAAATACTTATATTGTGTTTTAATTTCTTTAGAAATGGTTTCTTCGACAATATGTTGAGCTAGGGTTTATCTCAATAAGATATAATGCAATTTATTACACTAAGGAATTTACTTTCCAAAACACTAGCTTAGATGATTGTTGGTAGTGTGATTCCAAACATTTGAAAACACACTCATAATTGTTTAGAAAAAATAAATAATTTTTGTCTGTTTGGAATATATGCCCTCAAACTAAATTATTAATGTGTCTATGAATAACTCTAGGAAGTTAGTTACAAGTCACCATAAATCTCTAAGATGGACTTGCATTAATGAAAATTCAATTGTATTGGAATTTTAAATTAATATTATACATAGCTTTGCCCTTTTCTATGATTCCATATATTGAGAAATTAATCGTTCAATGATTTTTAGAACTAGAGATTTTCTTAGAAAGAAAATGTTATTTTTACACTAAGGTGTTGATTTTAGAAAATGCTAGATTAGGTAATTATGAGTAGTATGATGACATTATCATTATCCAAGTAATTTTTTATTAGATAAAAAAACTTAATTATGATACCATTATCGAACTTTATGCTCCTATACCCAATTCCCAATGTGTGGCTACATGGATTAATGAACCAAGTTACAACTCACTATAAAACTCTAGCTATAACTTGAATCAATGAATCACTAACATTAGGCTTCTGATGTTGGATTATAGGTAGGTAAACTGCTATCCCATGATTCTATTTCTTGGAAAATTTTGTTTTCAAATAATATTTGAAATTATGGTTTTACTCCAAAAACAATGCAATTTTTGCATTTGATTTGGGTGTCAATTATATCTCATAAGGATTTTTTAAGGAATGCTTATGTGCTAAATGGATTTTTAGGATATTTATTTCATAACATATTCTCTATTTTATTTGGATAAATATGAAACACATATTCTTTTAAATGTAAATCATTCTAACATTTTTTTATCCAAAGGCATTCATAATGACTATACAAAATCCAAAGCAGGTAGGAATTTCAAGGGAGAATGTGTTTTTATAATGTACTAGCATCACTATTAATTTCTAATGAATGTTAAATGTATAGTTCAACCTTTCCATCATTTTATTTTCATTTATCAATCTTCGAGCCAAGTTGTGTGCATGTTTGAATAAAATTCTCACTTGGGAGCCTTACAAGCCTCCCAAAGAAATTATGTTCCTCTATGGACTATACCATAGGTTTTGAATGATACTAGATCCTGTAATTTTTCAATATTTACAATTCTATTCAATATGGGCAATATTTTAGGTTCTTTGGTAAACTTTTGGAAAACTCATTACACACTTTGTAGTCTTGTACATCTCGTTAACCAATGTGATGGTTTTCTAGGCATTCAAGAGAGGTGATTGTGAAAAATGTAAGACAAAACATGGATTTATTGAAATACTAAGAGATATCTTAGAAACTAATTCTATTATTGTGATACATATGCCATTTCTTTTCACATTGGTGTCATTACAGTAGTAGAGAGGAAAAAGCTTCAAAGAGTGTACCCTTCAGGAGCCCTTCTTCAAGATTGAGTTTATGGTTTGAGAATAAAATTTCTATCTATAATATAGTGCATTGCAAACATGAGATTTTGGGATGTTCATGATAAAATGTGGTTATTTTCCTTTACTTCTTACTTTTTCCTTCGATTCGACTTGAATTTTCTCATATAATTTTATATTTCATATCTATAAGTGAGAAAGAAGATTACATCTAAACCTACTCATACGTCAGGGATTTCGAGGAGAAAGAAGAAATGAACAAAAAAAAGTAAACAATAATCAAATATGCATATTTTAGTGGAGAAACTAAAATTGTTGAATTTGTACACCAAACATCACATTTACTATATGCAATATCATTATGTTATTTGATGTATTAACAAAATAAGTAAATATATGTTAGTTTTAAAAAATATTACATTTTCCTAATTGAATCTCACAACTAGGTATTTCTCTCTTGTTATTTTATTTCACCATTTTATACAACAAAATTTTCATTATTATAAATTGAGAGTTGTGGGTTTATAAATGTGGGTTATGAAGGCAATTTTGTGCAAATATAAATTCATAACCAATAACACTAACAATTACAAAGAACTCATGCATAAAATGTTTGAGTCTTTACTGGATTATTCTTTAAAACAATTTAGTCTTCTTTCACACTATAAATATCACTTTTAATATACAACATTTATTGCTTTTGTTATATTTGGCCGTATATTTTAGAATGTAAGAATTTTTCCTTAGCTTTCATCTCATGTTTTCACCATAGATATGAAGATCATGGCCTCACCACACAACATATTTTGTTTTGAATGGTTTATCTACGAACCTAAAGCCATAGAAAATAAATATAATTAATTTCCTAGTAGTACTACATGGCCTTCCTTGTTTTCTCCTAGTATTCCTTTACGTACTCCTTTATTTCTTCATCTTATTCGTTAGAATATTCAAGCTTGGAATTAATTTTATAGGTGTATATGTCAATGAATTCTTATTTTTTAAATTATCCACATTAACTCTATAATTGTGTTGGTTCTCCCATTCTATGTAGTTTATTGGTGTGCTTAATGTAGATGTCAATGTTTTCTTACTTCTTCCAACATTATGATGATAATAAATACCTCAATTTATTGAACATGTGAAATGATAATTAATTAATTAATTATATATATATATTATATATATATATTCAAAATTAAATCAATTATGGGCATTTTTGACCCAAAAAAAAAATCATACCCAAACATAAAAAAATGTGAGTCATTACTCACGTAATAACTAATGCTACCATTTCACTATCAACTACATTGTAGAATCGAAACTCACTCCTATTCCTTGAACTTAAAATTGAGCCCTTTTGTATTTTGGTGTGATTTGTATTTTACATGCTAAGAATGAAATGACATTATTGTAAGTATTTTCTTTTACTTTTTTCATACAAAACTAAAACATCTACAAAATAATAATTTATAATTCAATGCAAGAAAAATTAAAACATTTACAAAATAATAATTTATAATTCAATGCAAGAAAAATTATGATAGATATAGTCATGAGGGTATTTTCTTCCTTTATGACCCTAATATCTCTATTATGCCTATATTTCGTGGATATAGTAATCAAAGCTTGAAATATAATAAAAAATTCCTAAAATAAATTCTATGCATGCTACATAAACATTAAACACTAAATCATCTCACCATGAATTAAAATAGATTACAAAAAAGGTGAAGGACATTACCTTATATGTTTCTCTGAGGTAACATCTACCATAGCATTAAAAATGGTAGCCACATTGGATGATGGAAGGGGTACACATGATAATTAATTGATGCAACCATAATGGATGACATTATAGGGGTTAAAAAGAGTAGGATAGTAGGTGATTGATGGGTGTAGCCGTTATGGATGGATGGTGTTATGACCTAGATTGAACCTCAGGCTGAAGGAAGGCAAATCCAGGGTAACCACAAACCACACTTAACCAAGTAGCTAGCCCTACTAAGCCAGGAGAGGGCTCTCTCCATAAGGATCTCAGCTGAGATGAATGGATCAAGAAAAGGATTTTAGGCTAGGTATAGTAGCATGAAGTTTTGGTTTGATTTTGAAGGGGTTTTGCTAAATCGGGGGGAGCTGGACAGTTTAGGTCTAGGGAACTAACTCAGAATTGCAGGGTGTTCAATGGGGCAAGGTAGGCATAGGATTTAGCACTCTAGGGATTGATGGGGTGAGATGTTTAAGACTGGTGAGAAGCTAAGAAGAGAATTTGAAAACAATGGCTCCTTCCTAGACCGCAGAAACATGAAATGGTGAATGGTTTCCCAAGGCAGAGCACTGATGTAATGAATTCTGCCTATCAACTTGAAAACATTCAACTGGAAGTAATGAAATGATTAATGAAATACATAAAACACATTAAAATATGATCACAGAAGAAGAAACTGTACTAAAAATCGATACCACATGGATCCCATAAAAATAGCTACAATTCTTATTAATCTCCTTCCAAACTGCTACAAAATGGTGTACAATCAAGGTCTAAGCATCAAGCTAAGTCCAACCCTTTACAATGAGAAAGAAGAAGAAGATATAGAAATGAATTCAACCTCCTCCCATCCTCAGGGGTCGAATCCCTATGATGAGGAGCTAATCTAACTAATACTGAACAAGAAACATGAATATAGGCATTTCAACAACTTGCCTCTAAAAGTGAAAAACTGATTCATTTGAGCTAAAACTGTCTTCTAAAGTAATGAATCTATGCTCTATTACTATTTATCTACCATAGGTACATGCCAGGTCCTCATTTACAAAGGTTAAACAACCTCCATGAGAGAGAATCCAAGAACACAGTCAAAAACTGGAAAAATAGGCATCTTGAGCAAAATCTGCCCTACGCGCAGCGCCACTTTCAGGTCCCTTTTGGAGGCCTTCCTGAAATCCAAACTGATCTCATGATAGCTCATTGGAAAGGTATTCACGTCTACTTTCCAAAACACTATGAACTTCCACATTTTAAGCTCATTTGTCCCCTCAAAACTTGATTCTCCCAAGACTACTTCTGTGTGTGTAAAAAATGGAAGAAAGGTCATTTTTAGGGTGTTTTTTGACCTTTTGGTGGACCAGTTATGCCCCAAAAACTTTGAAAATCTCTAGAGTGCATGTCCTCATCGCTCTAAATCCAAAAATTCAAACCATTTCTCATTTTATTTCCCCTAGGAAAAGCGCAATGCCGGTGGGGCTACGCATTTAGGTAGTTTTCCTGTGTGTAGAATTTCAAAAATTGGCAAATGACAAAAATTTCTCCAAACTTGCCCAAAATTGGTGAGAAACACCATTATCAAGTGTCCTTACAAGCCAAGGAATCTTCAGGAAGCATCCTAAGCCTATCCTCCTCCTTTTTTCCTTTGAAATCCTGCCTTAGCCCAGCTTTCATCTTCTTGACCCTCGTATTGCAAATCTTGTTTCAGGTCATGTAATGATAGACCATGTGTCTGATCATCTGATTGTCTTTATTGGCCTTCTGTAGTAGCTTCTCAAGGTGCAAGTTGACTCTCTCAAGCCAAGCCTCTTTATCATTTTCAATATCTTTCTCAATAGGGGTCAAAGTGACTTGCGCCTCTTTGCCACTTTGTCATTTTACCTTGGGCATTTCCAGCTCCATGAGGACTTGTTTGTCACTCAACTAATTATTTTCCTGCTCCAAATATGTGATGACATACTTGGCCCTCTCCAAAGTTTCCATCAAATCTTGTACTTGAGCCTCCTTTTCTTGTATGATGATGTCTTTTATGGTTTCTTCGTCCTGAGCATCTAAGTCAATGATTTCCACTCCATGATGAGTATAACACCACTCTGGCTCATCATGCTCAGTAAAGTCAAAGTTCCTTTCCTCCTCATCATCAATACTCTCCTCCGACATCTTTTCCTTCCCTTTGTGTAGTTGCTACACCTGTACCTATTGTGTCAATGATGAAGGTAAAGTCCCTTCCACATCCCGTGGAGCTAGGATTTGCCTATGGATTGATGAAGAAGGCAAGGTCCCTTCCACATCCCGTGGAGCAAACACTTTCTTATCAGTTGCAAATAATCTCCTTGTGTCCCTCTGATATATCACGTAAATGGGCACCTCAGTATTTCTAGTCTCCTTGGCTTCCTCATCTGTTTTCACCTGAGCACTGCTAGAAGGTCCCCCTGCTTCTTGAGACACTCGTGGAGGAATTTATGGACCCTTAAAGATATCATGAGAAATAAATGTCTCCCAAGAGATGTTGAGGAGACTGAGATGATGAAGCACAATCATCTTGATTAGGGAATAATGATAAAGACTGCTCATCTACTAAGGGTATGGCTTCTTCTAGACAAAATGAGTCATCTTCTCAATATTCTTGAACAAGAAATAAGGGAGGTTTAACATCCTCACCCTGGTAAAATGCATGAGGAGCCTGATGTGATAGGTATACAACCTGGAAAATCTGCCCTCCCAAGTGAAATACTTCATGATGATTTTTATCATGGGGACATACTTGTCTTCAAGAAATATGAAAGGAAAAAGTGTCTTCACCTCAATTATGTACTGGGTTTGATATAAGGCTCATAATATAGTTCATTTATGTCCTGGGCCTTGTACCACTTCTCCCCTACATTTGGAATCCTGGTGGCACCTAACATGATGGAGGGTGAAACTATGAAGGTTACCCTAGCAAGAGTTACCTTGTTTTCTTGAAGATGGGCTACAAAAAGTCTAGTAAGGTCATGGTGGTGTTGAACTCTCTCTACCTACTCACAGAACTCATAGCAGCCAAGATATCTGAAACATGTGACAACCAACTGAGAGGCCTGCAATTATCTAAGGTTTGATGGATCTTCTCTGATAATTCTACCTCCCTTGTGTGGTTTTCTTTGTTGCCTAGCTCTATCTGCTGATGTGTCACTGTCTGTGTTTTCCTCCTCCTCATAGTCTTGGTCCTCTTGGTCCATGTTTGCAAGTATTGAGGTCGTATGAAGGAAATGAGTGAAAGTGTTTTGGTAGTGAGGGAATGGGAAATGACTTTATGGGCTAAAATGAATGAGGGAGCCAAATGAGAGGGACGGCTTGTTTTTTTTGAGAGATTGCCCTTGGGGAAGAGGGATAAAGGGATGAAAATGATATGGAATAGGGGTAAAGGGATTATCGGGTTGTGTTATATTCCTTCCACGACTAACCTACGTAGTGAACTGGGGGTTAGAGGGGAGGTAGAGCCCCCCCTTAGTTGCGGTGATTGCACAGCGGGGGGGTCACAGGGGGGTTTGAGAGGGGCGGATAGTCCCCTTCTATGGGGTTTGGGCAGCACTGCGGGAATTTTTTTTTTGGAACCCTATATTAGGTGGGTGAACCTACCTATGGTTTTTGGTCATAGTTTTGGACGCGATGGTTTCGGTCCATGGTATTGGATGCTTCAACATGTATAAATATGTATTGTAACATTGAAAGGAATATAATGAAAAATCAAGCTGGTAGTCCTGATTTTGGGATCCAGGGGAAAATCATTGTGTATATGTGTTTTATGTGTTATGCTCTTGCATCGTTTATTTTCTATATTTTCGAATTCGTATGCAGGTAATGTCTGTACAGGGATAAACCCTATGTTTGGTATTAGAGTTGTTTTGGCTTTAATGGGATGTCTTTGTTGCTGAGGGGTTTCGCTCAAGCCTGTGGTAGACCCTGCCCAGTGGGAGATCTATGGGATTGATTCTGGTGGTGAAAGAAGATGGCAAGTAGTGGAAAGATAGAGATTGAGAAATTTAATGGTCAGAGTTTTGAGTTGTGGAAACTCAAGATGGAGGATCTGTTGGTGGATAAAGATTAGTGGATCGTGGTAGATCTGGGTACTAAAACAATGAGAGTGTTCGATGAAGAATGGAAGAAGTTGGATCGGAGACAAAGAGCACAATGTGATTGTGTGTCTCAAATTCAGTATTGCTGAATGTATTAGGGGAAGCTACGATGAATATTTTGTGGGACAAGTTAGGGACTTTGTACCAATCTAAGTCTCTGGTGAATAAACTGTTCTTGTGGAAAAAGATGTATAACCTGAGGATGAAAGATGGAGACTCGGTGACAGAGCATCTGAACGCATTTAATACTGTGGTAAGTTAGTTAGCATCTGTGGATATTAAAATTTCAGATGAAGATATGTGCATCATTTTGTTTTGTTCTCTACCAGATTCGTGGGATAGTCTGTTTATTGCAATAGGTAGCTATGCAACTGCCTTGCATTTTGATGAAATAGTCTCATCCTTGCTAATGGAGGAGATGAGATAGAAAAATATGGAGAGTCAGAATGGTGATGCCTTGTCTGTACGAGGTTGGTCCCAGAACAGAAACAAAAATAAGTCATCGAGTGGGAGATCTAAATCTAGAGGAAGATCTAAATCTCTAGGAAAACCTGTAAAGGTGGTGTGCTGGAAATGCAGAAAGGAAGGGCACTACAAAAGGGACTGTAAATCTCAAGCTCTTGATAACGCAAAGGGATGTGATGATGCTCCTTTTGTAGAGGTGAAAACCACCTCAGATGAAGGTGGGGATGTGTACTTGGCTTCTTCAAGTACACATGTAGATCATGAGGCATAGTTGATTAACTCAGGTGCATCCTTTCACTTCACTCCCTATAGAGAGTGGTTCTGCGAGTATGAGAAATATGATGGTGGTGATGTCTTCTTAGGGGATGATAGGAAGGCTAGAATCGTTGGTCATGGAAAATTAAATTTGAAGTTGCAATGTGGAAGGGTTAGAACACTTCCGGGTGTTCTGCATATTCCTGCATTGGACAGAAATTTGATTTCTGTAATCAAGTTGGATGATGCAAGTGTAAAAACAATGTTCGAGAAGGATACCTGCAAGATGGTTCAGGGAGCACTGGTATTGATGTAGGGAGTTCATACTGGAACTCTGTACATGCTGCAAGGTAGCACTGTTGTTGATGGGTGCAACAGTTCTGTGGTTCCTAAAAGTGGAGCAGAGAATCTAGTGGTCTCTGGAGAAAAGCCCATGTTGTGGCATCAAAGGCTTGGACATATTGGAGAGAACGGCCTTCGAATACTTCATGGCAAAGGTATGGTAGAAGGTATGAGTAATAACTATTTGGATTTTGATTTCTGTGAAAATTGTGTATATGGGAAGCAGAATTGGGTGAGTTTCCCCTCTAGTGGTAAGAGGGTGAAACAAATATTAGAGCTTGTGCACAGTGATGTGTTTGGACCTGTGAAGGTTCCATCACTGGGTAAGTCTATGTACTATGTATCATTTATAGATGACTTCTCAAGGACTACATGGATACATTTCCTTAAGAAGAAATCTGAATTCTTTGACAAATTTAAGGGATTTAAGGCTCTGGTGGAAAACTAGAAGGAGAAGAAGATAAAGATGTTGAGGACAGATAATGGTGGAGGGTTTTGCAATAAGGAATTTGAAGAATTCTGTAAGAAGTGTGGTATAGCACAGTAGAAGAGTACTCCATATACACCTCAGCAAAATGGAGTTGTAGAAAGAATGAATAAGACATTGATGGAAAGGGCAAGAAGCATGCTCAGTGGTGCTCGGTTAGGACATGAATTCTGCGTAGAGGCGGTGGAGACAACATGTTACCTGGTCAACAAATCACCTGCATCAGCGTTGGAGGATAAGACTCCACAAGAGGTATGGACTGGTAAGAAACCCTCTCTTTCACATCTGAGGGTATTTGGATGTGATGCATATGTACATGTTCTAAAGGAGAAATGAACCAAGTTGGATAGTAAATCTGAACAATGCATCTTTATTTGGTATAAGGATGGTTTAAAGGGTCATAAGATTTGGAACCCAGCAACAAGGAAGGTTGTGTACATTCGAGATGTGGTGTTAAAAGAGGTGAAAGATTTTATTAAACATGAAGCCCAACCAGAGGAACCTGAGAAGATAAATTTTGAGGTAAAAGAGGAATCAGACTCTATAGCAGAGGAGGAATCAGAAGATGAAGAGCCACAAACTCTGGGTGTAAGAAGATCAGTTTGAGAAAGAAGGTAGCCAGAAAGGTATAGTCCATCTGATTTTTGTTCAAATTTTGCTTTATCTATTAATAATGATGATCGTAGAACTGTGAAGGAAGTAGTAGATTCAGAGGATGGAAAACTCTGGAAAGAGGCCATGGTTGATGAAATGGTATATTTGCATAAAATTGAGGCTTGGGATCTGGTGGAGTTGCTAGCTGGAAGGGAGCCCATTGGTAGCAAATGGGTGTTCAAGAAGAAGACAAATACAGAAGGAAAGGTGGAGAAATACAAAGCTCGGTTGGTAGAAAAAGGTTATTCCCAGGTG
>APFE031520152.1:170662-189072 GCA_000404065.3 Pinus taeda | reverse complement strand
GGAAGGCTTTCTTCACACCCTCATCTCTTAATGCTAAGTCTAAACCTTCAGGCTCTGTTCTCTGGCATTTTCCCGACGGTGTTCTCTCTTCTCCATCTCGCCTTTGAAACCTTCGCACTGACAGTGAACAACAACTTCAACTGGAATAGTAATTCGATCCTTTCTTTTTTTGGCTCAGCCTCGCTTGAAACAGGCTCTCTTGAAAGCGGCTTCACTTGCAAACTCACATATAATCATCACACGAGCTGGTCACTTATGTACATTCACGATCATCACAAAGATCTATGCATAGTAAAACTCATTTGGATTGATACTGATGCGCATGTCTGCAAATCTGTTAGTGGAGTGATGGTTAATGAGCGTTTGGGAGGTACGAAAAACTGACATGAGAGGATGGGAAGGGTGACTCATTAACGGACTTGACCTTTTTAGAAATATTCGTTGCAAAAAGCACGAATCTGCGATTTCGCAGCGTGTTTAGTTTTGAATTGTCATAATGCGCTGCGAAACGGCTTGATGGTGATGCTGCAAAATGGCTGAACAATGATTATGCAGCGAAACGGACCAATAAGAGATTGCACTGTGAAATTGCGGAAAGGATCGGTGACATGGATTAGATAAGACATGTCTTATGGAAGCATGATGGTGGAGGATGACCGATAGGATTAGAGTACGCTTTACATCAAACATCTTTAAAGCTTCAACCCTAAGTAAGAAACATAGACTAAAAACAATTTTAACACCCATTTTAGGCATTGGACTTGGGCAAAGGGTTATATACAAATGTTTACAGTTCTAAGTGATAACAGATTGCATCAAATTTTTGCTCAAAGGAAGATGGTTCTTCTTTGAAAGTTGTTCTTCTTTAAGATCTAGCTCGATTTCATTTAGAAATCAGATTGGCTTTAATGCTCACAGCTATGCTCTGCATATCTTCAACGCTAGGTGGAGCTCTCTCCCTGAGCTGGTAAGCCATGTCTGAGTCAAATCCATCAGGGAATTTGATCAATTCTAAGTCTGGTGGTGGTCTAAGATTTTTTGGAATAGCAAGGTAGGTATTGTTGAATCTGGCACAATAATCTTAGACAGTTTCCTGTGGGTCTCTCTTCAAGTTCTCATATTCTGTTAAGATGTGTAAAGGGTCTTTTTTCTTTTCCCACCTGTTTAGGAAAGTCTGAAAAAAGGCATCTGGATTAGCTATTGTGTTTGTAGGGAGTGACCTCAACCATGTCCTTACATCACCAGTTAAGCTCTGGACAAAAATTTTCATCCTGACATCATCATCATCATCAATCTCATAGTTTTCAAAATAGTCGGTCATCTTCTTGGTATGTTGTTGAGAAGTGTAAGTGCCAGTACCATCAAAATAGGTCATTTTTCCTTGATAATCCTATGGCATAGCCCCTAGATTGGCAGGCAACTGCAGGGGAGCATATCAATTTGCCATATTAGCAGGGAAAAGTGGGACAACTGGATGCACAAGGATAGCAGCTGAGGTAAGTGTTGTGGATGGAGGGGTGGAAAAGAGATTTTGGAGTGATAAAGGTGAACTGGAAGAAGCTACAGGAATAGGAACAAGGGCTTGAGATTTTACTATAGTGGGTTTAGTTTGAATAGGTTTCTGCTGAGGTGTTTCAAGGTTTGAATCTGCAGAACTCTCTTGATTTTCTGGTTTCCTAAGGCTCTTAGAAATCAAATTTGGATTGTCAAAAAGAGATGGAGGATTCGGGTCTGGGTTTGACCTAGTGTAACGAGTTTTCTTCTTTGGAGCCAGCTTCTAAAGTATGTTTTGGGTATTTTCTGGGAATATTTGGAGGATACAAGTTTTGACAATATCTTGAAGGAAGCTCTTTAAATGTAGGAGGAGTTGGGCTTTCCTTCAGGTAGGTTTGAAACAAGGATGGCCAAACAAATCTTTGATACAGTTGTTTAAAATCTAAAGCTAAACTGGAGTTAGACTGAAGTAGCTTTTATTTACTCTTGTGATTGCATAGCAAAGACAGTTTTGAAGGTTGCTTGGCTAACTTCAGACTCCATCTGTAGCTTTAGAGATTAGACAGTAGTAACAAACATTCATTCAGGTCCCCAGTGGAGTCACCAATGATGTTAACACTCAGGTTATTCCCAAAAACTTGTGAGAAAAGGGAATACAGCCGAGTTAACCACTAACCAATCTTTTAGATGCAATTTCTAGCCAAACTACATCCAAAGAGGGCTCTCTCTTTATAATTTAACTTTGTTTTTTGAAGTATTTTATGCTAGTTATGATGTGCAGGGTTTTGTTTTGAGTTGGTTTGGATGGTGATTTTAAACAGAGCTGGGATACAAGTCTGAAACAGTTTATTCCATTGGGAAAATGGAGTTTATGAAGATGGACTACTGAGTGTGTTTCTGTGATGAAGGGAAATACTACAGAGCAAGATAATCAATTTTGGAACAATATTGGAATCTATAAATTAATGGAATGTAAGCCAATGGGTGAAGGCAAATCAAGAATCCTTCATCATGATGGCAGAGGGAAAGTGCATGAATATTTTCAAGGAGCAGTAAAGAATTCCTTGGCAATTTTCAAAGTGAAAGAATTAGTGGAAACAGGAGCATTTAAGAATTTCTGTTTATCCTCATTCTGAAGAAAACATAAATAACAACAAGAATTGAACACAGAGTGTATTTAAACAAGTTTTGGGCTATTATTTTCCCTGTTGTTAAGATTATGAAACATATATCAAATTTGCAAACATAGAAAACATAAAACACAGTTTAGAATAACTTATTGATCCATAGAAAGACATAAGAATTCTGTAGCAGAGCTCAGAACATCAAATCCACATTCAAACGGTCAAGCAGCAATGCACTTCAATAGCCTTTGTATTAAAAGTATTAGAGTTACAGCGTGGTCCAAAGAGGAAAATCACCAACCCCGAATACATTCCTTTGGGGGGTATTTATACAAAAAGAGAGTTACAAAATATCTTGTGGATAAGATATGAAGTAATAACTTCCTTCACCTACTCTGACAAAGGAATAAATGCATAAATAAATGTAGGAGTAATTGTGGTTGTGCTGGCTGCTTTAACTGACAAGATATTTTTGAGTTTTCAATTCAAGAGGTTGATTGGTAGCTGTGTCTTTACTTTGCATTCCTGCGTTGTTGTCCTGATCCTTTCACCTACTCTTGATTTAGCTTTAATGCATCCTGATCCTCGCTTGAGCTCCTTCCTCTATATCTGCCACGTGTCTTGCTATTTGACCAAGTGTAAATAGATAGAAAGATCCAAATTACCAAGGTAAAATTTCCAGCATACTCTGCCACCACTGGTCTGTAGGAAACTAATGTCTTTGTATTTTTACCAGTGTTTCATCAGCCTCTGTATACCTTTAAAAGTTAGGCTTGACTTCAAAAAGATGATTTATTTCATGTTCTATATAAAAAAAAAATTCCAATTTGTCATATAAACTCTGTGTGGAAGGAGGTCCTATGTCTTCTGAAGTGATGGATGATGCAATGATCTGATTTGTAACATACATGTTTACCCTGTGAACATACTGTTGATGTGATAATAGTTTTTGATTGTTGGTTCGTAAACTAGGTAGACCCTTCTACTGCAAGACTGCGAACTTCTCTGTGAAGGCATTGATGTCCATCTGCATCTCTTGGCACTTCCCCTCCAACGTTTGTACAAAATTTCTCATTGTTAGCACCTTCTTCACTGTCAAAATGGTGCCTGTTATGTCCGAGATCTCCAAAGCTACTAGCTGTTCTTTAGTATTGGTATTCAAAAAATGGATCAACCTATTGGCCTGCTCAGGCATATTTCCCAATGATGCCCTGGCCCTTTGAATTTCCACTTGGGCCCTTTCTATCAATTCAATTTGTTCATGGATTATTTGAATTGATTGCCATTGGTCAGTAATAGACTCGCCAATCTTGGTCCACAAAATCATTTTAATGTCTGTTAGAGGCTTATGCAAGGTGAGATCCTTTTCCAATGATTTCACCTTGTTCTCCAGGGCCTTCACCTCTTTGGTTTTCTCTGCCACTGTTATTTTTGACTTGTCATAGCTCACCTCTAGTTTGGCTAGTCTTTCTTTTGCCTCTTTGAGCTCTGACATTTGAGCTTCTAGCTCTTTCACTACTTTCATCATTTTTTCTATCCTCATGTTGGTCTATGGCTCTATTGTTGCTGTTGCTGGAGCATTTGTAGTTGTTGTACCTGTTGTTGATGTTGGCACGGTGGGAGGGATTGCTGTTGTGTCTGTGGGGGGAGAAGTGACAATTGTTGGAGCTATTTTAGGTGGCTGGGAGGTTGACTCTCCCTGCTTCGCTTGCAATTCTTTCTCCAACTCTTGCTCTATCTGAATTAGCCTTTGATTCATCCCCATTAGCAAATCCATTACATCCTCTTCTGCTTTTTCTTGTGCTAGTTCTTTTGTTTGTGGATGCATGGTGACAGGCAGCTTCAATTGCTTTCTAAGGGTAGTAATATCTTCCTCCTCCTTCTTTATCAGTGCTTTGATGCCCTTCGCATCCTTGGGATCATGTCCCAGCTCAATAATTATCACTCCCAGAGTCTTTATTCTGTTGTATTTGGCTAGAGAAGAGATCTTCTCCAAATCCAATTGAGTAGATGTATTACTTAATGACTCTTTCAATTGGTGGGCCAACATTGCCTTGTCTGCCAATGTAGCATAGACCATTTCATCCATTTGTTTGTGCAATTCTATTTGGTCCATTGGGTGTATATCTTTTGCAAGGACCTCTAGATTGGTCCTTATGTAGTCAGCTGCAGACTGTGGTTATTGACGCTTAGGCTTAAAATGAGTTAAAATCATCTTCTCCTCCTTAATGTCATAAGCTGCCATTAGTCTTTGCTATTTGGAGGGTGTCATTTTGAGAAATTGATCATACAACTAAATTCTCAATGGCTCATTTTGGGCCTTAATCTCCATAAATGATTGTTTGATATCAGATCGTTTCTTAGTTTGCGACCTTGAGGAGGAGGCTTCCATTCCATGCCACCTCTCCATTTCTTATCTGTGAGAGCTAGTAGATGTTTGTTGGCTGATGGCCCTCTCCCCTCTTGTGATTTATGTGATTTCTTCCACAATGTCCTCTTTAGGTAGAGGATCTACCCTTTTTCTTTTGGTCTCTTGCTGTTCTGTTGATCCACTTGCAGGTGTGGTCTCTTCTCAGTCTCTTTTCTTACTTCTTTCCTCAGGAAGAGGAGTCTGCAGTGCTAGTACTTCTGGTGCTTGTGCCAGTAGTGAAGGGACTTGCCCTTGACTATGTTCCTTTGAGGTAGTTGGATATTCTTCCATTATTTCGTTCTCTATAACTTCTATCTCCTTTCCCTTTGTTGTCCCTGTTGTTGGTGTAGTCCTTTCTTGGGAAACTTGTTGTGACGTTGTAGCAGTTGATGAGCCTTCCCTAGTTTGCTGTGGTATCTTGAATGACACTTGCCCAAAAGAATCTAAGTCAAGATTTTTTTCCAGATTTTTCATAGTTTATTCCATTTTCTCTTCCTTAGTGAGCTCTTCAACTAGTGTGCGCTCCACCCACTCATCTTGGTTGGAAAACTCTTTTATGTCAGGGATGCTGCAATGTTCATAGGGTTCCAGCCTATATTTTCCCCTTCTTGCATTGATAAAGACATTTGGGTCATAGGGTACCCACCAAAAGCTTCTCTTTAGTCTGAGTGTTTGACCCAATATTTCATTAGCATCCTTCCATCCCTCTTTCTTGTTCATAACATAGGGGCCTAACCGGTCTCTCAGTTTCAATTGGGCCTTTTTCTTTGTGCTATGGAAGTGAGTCAAATGTGAATTGATGAATTGCCTGAAATATTCCAAGGAAAACAGTCTCATTGGCACATATATTGGCAGCCTGTAGGGCCATAGCTCACAGCCATATATCCTGAGAATAGTGTGATTCTGGTAAAAGTACCAGTCACCTATTTTATAGTTTTTGGAGAGCTGTAGTATCTTTTGCATATCATATGTCAGTCTAGGAGGAGGATTTCTCATCATGAGAGAAGAGACAAGGTATACAAACATATCAATAAACTCACAATAAGAATAGGGAGAGTTGCGGACTTCATGAAAGATTGAGGTCCAAAAAATCACAAACCTCCTTTCCCCTTTATGGTCCAATTTTCTAATGGTGAATTGGAAGATATCTGGCTGATAATATAAGAACAGATGATATATATAGGATGAATATTTGGTCATGTATCTTGTTGGCAATAAATTTGGCATAGTTATATCTGACAGCAGGGGGCTACCCTGGGGTAAATATAGACATCAAAACCAATATAGTTTCATCAATATGTTCACTTGTCTTGAACCCCAAAACAAAAGATATCATATCAACAACTAATATACCCACTTCATTGAAAGATGCATAGTGAAAATGAGGTGGCTCCTTAGGCTGGCGATCTGCTCTCATAAATACTTGGGCAATTCTGGTTATCTCTGAGCTGGAGAGTTTGGGACCTTCATCCACCAAGAATTTCATAGTAAGAGGAAACTAGAGGTGGGTTGGTTTGAATTTTGGCATTTGATTTATGGGGTCAGGAGTAATATGAAAGAGGGTAGTTCCAGATGGAGTCTTAACTGCCATTTTAGTTGGCTCATCGTTCTCACACCAGAGGTGAATTATCTCAGGGAAAATATTGACATAGGGGAGGTAGTATATGGGTAAATCGGATTTCCATATGCCATAAACATCATTTTGGCTTAGGTAACTGTTTCTAAGCTCACAGACTGCTTGCAGATGGTTTTGGTAGCCTACTAAGTCTTGGATTAGATAGTCTTTATCAGCTAAGGGAAAATGTCTCAATTCCTTGTGGGGTGCATTAAGAGGAGTGGTATTCAAGGCTACTAGGCCTTCCATGGCTAAATTCTGTTGCCTTTACAATTGGAATTTTTTGCTCTGTGTAAGAAAAATAGGCAAACAACAACTCTGTGGATTTTCTCCAGGAATTTCACCATTCAAACTGGTTTGTTGGCTTGAATTTAGGTCCGTGGACAGAAATTAGCTGGAGAGATAGAACTTGTGGGCTTCTTTGGCACAATGGGCGACAATTGTGGGCAAAAGGTAGTTTTCGAGGTTCCTTGGAGAATTTGTAAGGCCGAATGAGCTCAATTTTAGCTCAATGTGCAGATTTATGGTGAGTTTGGCAAGACAGAGGTTATGGTGTCTATTTTTGGCAGCAACACAGTGTTGTTTCTCCAACTTCTGGGTTTTGTGGCCAATTTTACAGTGAAAACCAATAAAAACATGGTTCTGGAGTAGATTTGCGTAAGAACCTATTTTTACGGTGGAATGGTCGATTTGTAGTTGACCAGATGAGCCGAGGGGCCGAGCTATGGAGTAAAAGTTGCTGGGTGGTAGACTTGTATGGTGAAAAGGCTCTTTTGCGCATTAGCATGCACAGGTCGCTTCGAGAAAACAAAGGTAAGTGGGTAAAACTAACGTTTTCACCTCTTTTTACCCGAATTTTTGACCTTGGCGGGTTTTGGTGTGCTTTTCTATGATGACGTCAGCATGACGAAATTTTGTCGTGTAGCGGCGTATGGATGATGACATGGCAGGTGATGTGGTAGGTGACATCAGCAGATAGACGGGCGACAACAGGGGTGACATCGTCAGATGATGTGGGCATGACGTCAGTAGGGAGGCAGTGGGGTGGTAAGCGGTATTCCCTGCATCACCTTTGGAGGGAAGTGGTATTGGGGGAGGGGGCTCCGAATGCGTCGGGCACCTAACACATGTCCTCGGTACAGCGGAAATACCTCCCATCCCCTGGACGCTATAGTTCGACATATGAGGGCTTCCGATATCGCTGACAACCGTTGGATCTATCAGCGACGATTGGACGGTCGGCGGGTGATGGAGGTGGTGGTGGGTTATCTCTGGGGGATCCGCTATAACATTTCTCATATTCTAATGTTTTGCAATGTATTTCAGACTTTGGTTAAATGGGTTTTGTGGGTTTAATATGCGGGTTTCGGCTGTTTGTTTAGCTAGAGGCTAAACAAGTCCCGATGGGGCATGTGGAGGGTTGTTATTGGCCCCAGGTGGACTAATAACTCCCAAAAAAACTTAAAATATAGCTATAGTTAGCCAAGGGTCGGGGTATTATATATTTAGGGATTTTGTGTATTTTTACATAGTAAGGGAGGGGAAATATTCACATAGGAGCTATATAATAGTGCTAGTAGGTTAATATGACTATGTGGAATGAATTTGTATGGATTAAGCTAAGTTTATAGAGTGAAAACTTAGGCATGGGGGGAATGAAAGGATACCAAGTTGTGAAGTTTAGGAAACTTGGCAAAATGCAATAAAGACATTTTACACAAGAAATGTGGCTTGTTTTGCCTAGGTGAAAACACATTTTCACTTAGTTTTTCTATGAGATGAAGTGGACTAAAGGCAATGAGTAGATCTCATTATCCTTGGGGGGGAATGTTAGTAAGTGTTTCTTGGAAAATGGGGAGGGGAATTAATCATGCTCCATTTGTTTTGTAGCCACCTTGCCATGGTACCTTATGATTTTTATGAGATGAAAACTTGTTCCAAAGGAGCAAATTGCTCATAAACCTGCTTCTATACCATCAAAACTGCCTACCCAACCTAGTATACCTAACATTTTCTCTTCATTTTCATTGGGTGCATTTGAACTAGCAAACCCTGATTCTTCTCTTTTCTTTTAGCTGCCATCCTATCTAAGTCTACCCTTATCTCTTCCAGGGCTCAGATTAAGCTGTTGACACCCTTTGCTTCTCTACTACTTGTCTGCTAAGCTTGAGCTATTTGTACATAAATTTATTCTCTATTCTAAGACAAGTAAATTCAAACAAGATCTAGCCAGGATTGGACTGTCCACATGAAAACTATACCCATTCTAATGGTTTTACAGGGTTTATCATCACCCAATCAAACCTGTCCAAAATATCCTTGAATATAATCATGAAAATGTTTCCTATCAGGTCTGGCATGTAATGAGGCCTGTGAATCTACCTCTCAAGCATCAATAATATTTTCTAAAGAAATAATCAAATCATCTTGCAAGACATCACCTGTTACATTCTCTTCATGATTATTTTCTTGTTGTGCATCTCCTTCTTTTCCCTTCTGATACTTGCAGTCTTTCATTAGGTGTCCTTTCTTCTCGCATTTCTAGCACGCTATCCCCGATCTGGACTTGGATCTGCCTTTTCTTGTCTTACTACGATATCCAAGACTCTTTCCTCTTTCCATTTTTCTTCTCCTAGTCTCTGCAGTCAAAGCATTACCTGATGTCTCACCAGAGCTTTTCTGTTGCATTTCCTCGCTAAGGATTGTGCTGACAACGTCATAAAACCTTAAAGTACTAGATCCAAAGATAGAGTTACTAATGGCCATAACTAAAACATTCCAACTTTCTGGCAATGAGCATAAAAATAATAGAGCCCTGACTTCATCATCAAAAGTTACCCCTAGAGAACTTAACTTACTGGTAACTGTATTAAATTCATTTAAATGATCAGCAACATATCCACTTTCTGACATTTTCATATTAAATAAACTCTTCATAAGAAATATCTTATTTGAGGTTGAGGTTTTTTCATATAGTTTGGCCAATGTTGACATTAAACCCTCTATTGTCGTTTCCTTTAAAATATTAAATGCTACCTATGCCACTAGGCATAGCCGTATTGTTCCAAGGGCCTTTCTATTGAGAATATCCCATTATGTGTCTGTCATACTCATCAACTTCCTTGCCTTTCTGCACAATGGTTGGTACGGATCTCTCTGATACAGATAATCTTCCATCTGCATCTTCCATAGCTCATAGGTTTGGCCATTGAATTTTTCGACACTAAACCTACCATCTTTCCCATTGCTCCCACTCAAACAAGGAACCCTTCCCTCCTACAATTTTATCAGCCAAATATACCTTCGACTTTGATACGAGTTGTTAGAAAATTATATATTATAGAACAATGGAACACCTAAAATATTGCAAAAATATAAACACAGAAAATGCATAAAACAAGAGAGACACAGATATACGTGGTTCACCAAGTTTGGGCTATGTCCATAGAGAAATAGCCAGTCCTTCCTTTTATATTATCCAACAAACTGAAGAGATACAACCTACAAAAAATCCATTGTAATTCCCTCTTCGCTCTCAATCTCCTCTCCCATAGTATTTTAGAATATAGATCTACATAGACGCAATACAATTCCTTCATATATAGGAGGGGTGGCCTTCTAAGGAAAAAAAACCCTAAATTAAACATAACTTCTACCATCACTTCTTTGCCTAATGAATGACCCAGATTGACTATGAAATGACAACAATGAACTGGGGTCCAATGCAATGATACCTTTGAATACATAACATAATTAGGATCCACACCCAACAGATTGGTGTGGTTGTTGAACCAAAAGTTGTAGGAAAATTGGAATTCGCAATATATATATCTTGACTATCCCTAGGCCTACTTCTAGTTCTATGCATAAAGAAAAGGAAATAAAAGTTCAAATGTAAGGAAAGATGATCAAATTTTGGAGCAACCCCACAATAGTGGATGCGTGTCTCTTCACTTATGTCTTATCGTACTCTCTTCACTCTTTGACTACCTACAATACCCTTGAAACTTTGCAATAATAATTCTACTTGAGCCAAAACGCAACTCCCTAGCAATGATGTCAAAATGTTGAGAGTTTTAATTAGTGATTAAATCACCTGATATTTAATTGTCAACCAGGACTCATGAGCACGAGTTGTATTTCATTTTTGGTTCACGAGTAAATTCATAGTACATAATTTTCCTTTGATTGTTAAGTAAAGAATGATGGAAAAGAAACAATACTAATTAAGAAAACTAGCACTCATCTTATTATTAGAAAACATAAGAAATCTAAATGAAATCTACTTAACTCAACCCACTCTCTTCCTTATTCTAAATCTCTGCAATTGAAAGACAATCTTATTGAAACCAAAGTCTTAATGAAATTCATTCCAACTACAATCTTAAGTGAGGATTTAAAATTCTAGCTATTAAAAGACCAAGAATCTATTTACTTGCAACGAAATATGATAAGGAGGCCAAATTGTAATTCTAAGATCAAATCCTAATCTGTTATCCTCAATCCATTCAAACCAAACTACTTTTACTTGGAAATGAAACACCTTTCAAACTTCACTTTAAATTGTTACAGAGACTGACTCTACAAAAATGATACATTTGAAAGAGTTATCTAAACTTGCAGATGTAAAATCAAATCCTATGCTACTACATTTAAAATGGAAATCTATTCTCTCTAAAAGTATCTATCTTCAAGAAACTCAAATCAATACGAAGAATCAAATCATACTAGGAATATAAATCACATAGTTCAATGCTTGAAATCAATCTTAGACTATATTACTAGAAATGAAAATCAATATTATTCTATTATTCGAGAATAGATCTATATTATCCTATGATAATTTAATAACTCAAATCAATTCTCTTTAATGAAATTCTTTCAAATAAACCACACTATGAAAACTAAATCATAATGTCTGAAATGAATTGAAAAATTCAAATTGTGGAAATGGAAAATGCAATACTTATTGCTACTAAACTCGAATTCATTTGAAAACACAATCAAAACCTCATACCATAAATCAATCTCTAAATTATATACAAGGCAATACACACTCACACTCATACCATTCATCGTAAACTTTGTTAAAGAGATAGATAGACTGAAATAAACACAAATAGATCATGTTATATAGCTTAAAGAATCAGTTGATTTTCCTATCATCGATACTTTGATTATAAAAATAAATGAATGTGATTTTTAATGAAAGAATAGATCATGGCTCTATATCGAAATACAAACTCAAGTTATGTAATGAATTGAAGTCTTTTAACACAGGAAACGATCTTTAAATGGTGTAATCTATAAATCAATGAACCATGCACAACATGAAATAATATGTTAGTGTTCATAATTGTAGCACACAGGACTCAACTATGAAATTACATGCACACACCTAGCTATCTCAACTATTAATGGGGCTTATTTCCAGAGGTTGTGGGTCCTCCCACGCCTGGAGTAAGCTAGTCTACTACAACAAGAGAAAGATCTAAAACATCAAAGATACATTTTGTAATTAACCATGATAATAATGCTTTTGGCTCACAACTTGAAAGCAATCATATATATTTCCAAAACAAAGTTTGAGAACCAATTGAGATAAGTCACAATGTATCAACAACAAGGATTCTTACCCTCCTAGCTTGACTAGCATTGTCTTTGCATTACAACAACCTTTAAAGGTGGCTATATGAATGTAAAAATAGCAATTTTACTAACTATGGCAACCTAGGCAACTATAAAATAATCTAAGCACTGCTCAATCTGCCCGAAATCGTATTAACTTTACTTAGAATGAATCACTTCCTTCTAGAGTAATTGACTTCGATTATGAGAGTAGTCTACTTTGATTTCGACCTGGAGGATCTTCGGCCTTGGAATTATCACACTTAACATAGAAAATAAATCATGCAAGCACCGTTCTTGTCATCATAGATCGCTGTGTAATTTCGATGGTCAAAACAAGAATAAGAATCCTAGCTGGCCAAACTATCTCGAACTTTGTGAAGTATTGGTTGTTTGAATATGCCATTTGAGGTCGATGTTGATGACGAGACATCCTTCCATTCATGTGGACCTGTCAATCTTGTCACCAAGCTTCCAGCTAAACCCATGAATAAATAGTTAGCATATAGGGACATAACTCAAAATTCACTTAAATTCAATCACAAATATAAAAAAGATGTCATTTAAGTGCATTTACCTTTGAGTTATCTACTAGTGGGGTTTAGGGAGTGATGTAGGTGATAGGGTAGTTAATAGGAGTACTTTCATAGGAAAAAGATGGTGAAAGTAGGGATGAGAGGCGGAAAATTGGGGACAAAAGTGGGTGCAACAATCACCGGGGAGTTTCATTAACCCAATATGAGTCCAACGTACCAATCCATGACATTTAGCTCAACATTAGTCATGTCCTCCATGAATCAGCAAATAGAACCAAAGTGTCATCCCAGAATTTAGGCCCTATAGGTGAGAAATTTTGGAACCTTTTTAAAGTGTTGCTTCCCCTATTTATAATGAGAAGGGGACCTTAGATTATACTTAAAAAATATCTTAGCCAAAGGCCAACTATCTGATGTACTAGTTGTCGTGGGCTGTGATAGTTGCTGCTGCCCAAAAACATTTCTAAGGATCTGATCCCTTTCTTGGAAACCAACAAAAATTACAAAATAATGCAAAGAAAGAGGAAGACTAAAAGATGATGGAGGAATTGTCCCTTTGTTATTCCTGTGAAGGCCTTTTATTAGGCCATGTCTCTGTCATCGTGCATCCCTCTAGCTACTCAGCTGGTCTTTGTCACTTTCACCTTAACTGACAAAGTAGCTTGTTCTTCAGAGTTGGTAGTGGGTCAACTATGAACGACTGTCACGGAGTGGAAATGGAGCACCTCCTAGCAGTCCTTTGCTATGTATAAGAGTGAAGCACCATGTCATGCCATTAAGTCTTTCCGAGTCCCCCCATACTGATTTGTTGCTACACCATCTTCATTCACTACTTCAGCTACCAGCCTATTCACCTTTAAAGCCCTGTACCATATTATCGAGGCCTATATGGAAATGGGACTTTAACTCTTAAAGGCATTGCAGAACAATGGCCTTTAGTGTTCTTTGGCCCCCCTTTGGTTTAGCCCCTGTCTACATTTCTTCTAATACAATCGGGGGCTATGACCAAGTGCTTAGTTCTTAGGCACTAGGGCCTTTGGACTCCTACCTTGGGGCTTCTTCCTTTATTATATAAAATCTTTCATACTGGTGGCTTATGGTGATCACCTATGATATCTCCCCTTGAACCTTGCAATCTTCGATCTACAGTATTGGTCCCACCTGGGGTATTGCAATCGTAACATAGAAGAGGCCTCTTACGATATTTCCTGGAGCCAGCTGATTGTCTGGAAATGACGGTCTATATAATGCACTACATAAAGTATTGCATCTGGGGAGGGGTTTTGAAAGAGCATGCAACCTTTGAAAGGGGCGGACCCGACAGGCCATTAAATCTAACGTATAAAATATCGCATTCCAAGAGTTCCTGCACATCGCACTCACAAGCCATGAAGGGGAAGCCTTATTACCTCCTTTCATAGCACTGGCCAATTGTTCCGGTGTGAAAGCCTCATAAGATATAACGCATAAAATATTGCATTCGGTAATTTCCCACATATCGTAATCGCAAGCCGAAAGGGACTTTAATGGATGAGAAACTTTGACTTGTGCAATCACCAATCTACGAGATTGTTGATGTCATTAGTGCCGTGTGGCACCTTCTGAGCGGTGACACTTGTCACCTAGAAATGCCCCAATAGGACCCTTGAAAATGCCAAATCAATATTCCATGTGTCCTTTTGTACTGCCACGTCAGAGTATAGGGACCAATAGTATTCTGTCACATGGGTTGTAGGAGGAGAGAGAAAACTACCACCTATCTCATGGTTTTTTGTTAATATCCTTTGTAAATTAGACTTTTCCCTCCCCGCACTTTAACACTATCATCATATATCCCCTGCAATTCCTTAAGGATGGTGTGTTGGGCTCATTGATCACTAATTTTTTGATATCACAATATTGTGGGATGCGAGACTGCAATATCACAGGACCGTGGGATTAAAAACTACTACAATTGCGATATGCAGGACCTGCCCCCCATTGATAAGCTAATATGTCATGCCTTGGATCTGCATATAGTCGTTTTGTGATATCCACGATTGGCTGAGCACCGATTTCGTTGTCTGCTCTGATTTCTCCTTTAGAAAATCCTCAATTGCGATTTGTGCTCTACCTTGGTCCTGCCAATTTCCATCTGTGATATTGTAGGTTTTAACCCTATACAAAAATTACCTGCATACAAATTATAAAACATATAAAATAAACAATGCGAGAGCACAACACATAAAACACATATACACATAGATTTTCCCGTGGATCCCAAAACCAGGACTACCAGCTTGATTTTTCATTATGTTCCTTTCAATTTTATAATACATATTTATACATGCTGAAGCATCTGATGTCATGGACAGAAAACCATTGCATCCAAAACCATGTGCAAAAAATCATGCACAAAACCATAGGTAGGTCCGCCCAACCTAATATAGGGTCCAAAAACAAAATTTTCCAAGGCGTTTCCGTAGATTCTATAGAGTGGGGTTACTTGAACCCCTCAAACCCCCTGTGACCCCCCCTACTATGCAATCAGCACAACGAAGGGGGGGCTCCACCCCCCTTCTAACCCTCGATTAACTACGTGGACTAGTCGTGGAAAGAATATAACACAACCCAACATTCTCCCACTTGTTGTTTTCTTTCCAAAGGGGGCCATAAGAGATCTTAGTCATTTATCTAGCCCTACAATGCCCATTCTTTCTCTACACCAAGAGAACTTGTGAGAGCTCATAGAGTTTTTCAATGCATCTATAGTATTCTTACCAGCAACACCTTTATGTCTTCTATCATATCCCTCACAAAGTGATAGTGAACCTCAATGTGCTTTGTCTTTGAATGATATGCAGGGTTCTTTGCCAAGAAAATTGCACTTTGGTTGTCACATTCTATCCTTATAGCTCCCTGTACTAACCCCATACTTGAACATAATCTCTGCAACGAAACTACTTCCTTACTTTCATGAGTGACTCCCATGTATTTTTCCTTTGTAGTTGATAGTGCCACTATAGATTGTTTCTTACTCATCTAACTAACTGCACCTCCAAATAGGATAAACACATACCCACTTGCAGATCTTCTCTAATCCAGATCTCTAGCCAAGTCTGCATCAACAAATCCACGAATATCCAGCACTTTGTCCAATCCTGGTCCTCCTTGGTAGCATAAACCACAATCACTAGTGCCACGCAAATACTTGGAAAACCCGCTTCACTACTGTCCAGTGCTCCTTCTCTGGCTTTGACATAAACCTGCTAAATACTCCCACTGCATGTGCAATGTTTGGTCTAGTACAAACCATCAAATACATCAAGCTACCGCCTGCACTTTCATATGCAACATGGGACATGTCCTCTTCCTCTTCTTGTGTCTTGGGACATTTTTTAGCAGATAAATTTACACCTACAAGAATAGGAACCTTCACCAGTTTACTATCCTGCATATTAAACCTCTGCAATATTGTCTCGACATACTTCCTTTGGTTTAACGAGACCTTCCTCTTTGTCCAATCTCTATTAGTTTCCATGCCCAAAATATAGTTTGCATCACCAAGATCTTTCATGTCAAAGTTGGTGGACAAATGGGTCTTCAAATGTTGGATAATTTCTTTTTCATTTCCAATCAGCAACATATCATCCACATACAAGACTAGGTAAATAACATGGTCACCAATTAATTTAAAATACACACAGTGATCTTCTTTACTTCTGGTGAAGCCAAGTCCCCATATAAATGTATCGAATTTCTAATACCACATCCTTGGTGACCGTTTTAACCCATACAAAGACTTCTTTAACTTGCATACGAGTTCTTTCTTACCCTTCATCGCAAAGCCTTCATGTTGCTTCATGTAGGTCTCCTCTTCTAGATCCTTGTGAAGAAATGTTGTCTTCACATCCATCTATTCTACCTCAAAATCAAAAGTAGCAGCAACAGATAAAAGTAATCTAATAGAAGTTACCTTGGCAACAGGAGAAAAGATATCACCAAAATCAATTCCTGAAACCTGGGAATAACCATTTTCTACCAATCGAGCTTTGTATTTCTCCACCTTTCCTTCTGCATTTGTATTCTTCTTGAACATCCATTTGCTGCCAGTTGGTTTCCTTCCAGCCAAAAACTCCACCAAATCCCAAGCCTCATTTTTGTGCAAAGATGCCATTTCATCAACCATGGCCTCTTTCCAGAGTTTTCCATCCTCTGAATCTACTGCTTCTTTCACATTTCTGGGATCATCATCAGTAATAAATAAAGAAAAATTTGAACAAAAAGTAGACGGACTGTACCTTTCTGGTTGCCTTCTTTCTCGAATTGATATTCTCACACCCGGAGTTTGTGGCTCTTCATCTTCTAATTCCTCCTCTGTTGTAGAGTCTGATTCTTCCTCCTTTAGCTCAAACTCTATCTTCTCAAGTTCCTTTGGTTGGATTTCATGTTTAATAACATATTTCACTTCTTTTAACACCACATCTCAGCTATACACAACCTTCCTTGTTACTGGGTTCCAAAGCTTATAACCCTTTAAACCATCCTTACACCCAATAAATATGCACTTTTCAGATTTACTATCCAACTTGGTTCGTTTCTCCTTTGGAACATGTACATATGCATCACATCCAAATACCCTCAGATGTGAAAGAGAGGGTTTGTTACCTGTTAGTGTCGGTCTTGAGCCCTCCATCGGTGATCAAACAGCTCTTTGCATATGCATATATAGGTGTCTCATCAGCATCAGTTTTTCATCCCGTTAGGCTTGCCATAACATTGATGGAGGAGCTGGTCTTGTTCCCTTCTTGGCTTTGCTGGAATCAGGTCATACCATTTGAAAAAACTTGTGTCACACTTGTTTCATTTTTGTCTTGAAATTCCAAGTCTAGGTCTAGGGTTTCAGTCAAAATCATTTCCAGGTCATGAGTCAAAAGTCTGATGGTCTTCAGCAAGCCAGAAGGAGGTTTGTAATTATGTTCTATTGATATTTTTCATCTGCTACAGCTTATTTTTACCTTGGTTTTAAAAACTCTATTTTTAAACCCAAGGTCATGTGAAAATGGCAACAATAAAGAAAATTTTCAAAAATCTTCAGAATGCCGGCAACAACCCTGGTTTCTTCCTCAGAATCCTTCAGAGAATCAACCTGCAAAAAGAACCAAGTGAAAACACTCAAAAAATCAATTTCAAGCAAAGTGTAACTTAAAAAACAGTGTTAAATTAAATGTCAAAACATGCAACATTTGAAAGTGGGTTTGATGTTTTAATTTTTTTCAATGTGGACCTATAAAGACCAAAAAGCCCTCTTCATGGCCTCATTATACATTGACAAACTTGCAAGACATAAAGAGAAGCAAAGAAAGGCAATTTTGCTGCAATTTTAGTCATTTCTGGAGGAGCGACTAGTTGAGTTGGAGGTGCGACTAGTTGGGCAGGTGCGACTAGTCAGAGCTGCTCCCACAGTGTAATTTTTGAATTGGAGTGACGAGTCAGAGGGGTACGACTAGTTGAGTGGGAGGTGCGACTAGTCGAGCTGGGTTTGCCAGAAACGTGCCAAATCACCCAAATCGCTCTCCCAAATTGCTAAATCGACCAGGTAAGCTCCAAATTCATCTATGATA
>APFE031520152.1:111854-166347 GCA_000404065.3 Pinus taeda | reverse complement strand
TCTAGTGACTGATTTAGAATTAGGTGTAACAGCTCCTAGGAAGCTGAGCTCGACCCCTAGAGGTGGGGAAAGAAGTTAGACCTTCTATATTATGCCTTCTCTTACTCATTTTCATGGTTGGACTCTAGAGGGAGAAGTGCTATTGTATTTTTGACTTGTATTTTCTGCAATTTGAGGAAAAGGAAGGCCAGGGTTTTGCAGACTTCATTGAGGATTCTTGTGGATCATTATGTTGATGGTGTGTTTCCTACTGTTATTGTAAGTGTGTTTATGTGTTCCATTTCTTAATCTCTTGCTGCTATTTAAACAAAAGAAGTGATAAAGTTTGAATTCATGCATGCCATGCTCAGCTTTCAATTTTGTTTAAGTTTTATGTTTTCCACTATCTAGAGAGGATTCGAATTCATTGTTCGCCCTCTTTAGTCTCTCTTCTTTCCTCCTTGATCATATTTTTCAGCTAAAGGCATCAGCATAAACTCCTACCTTGCCCCAAAGACCCACCTGCAAAAACTGAGCTCAATCCCCGCACCCTGAATTGCACTCCCTCCAATTGCCACCAAAAAACCCAAAAAAGTTAAATCAAACCCCCTTATCAGTTTACTAGCCTAAAATCCTTATTCCTAATTGGTCAAACTCATCCTATTGAGAAATCCACCAATTTTGACCCGAGAGATCCTTCTCATACCTCGTAGGGCTAGCTACGAGGTGAAATGGTTTGATGTAGCTTTGAGGTTTGTCTATCTCAGCCTAGGTGAAATCTCAAGTGCTAACATTAACAGTCCATACCTCTTGTCGAGTCTTATCCTCCAATGCTAATAAAGGTCATCTGTTGACCAAGTAACATGTTTTCTCCACCGCCTTTGCCCAGAATTCTTGTCCTAACCCGTCACCACTGAACATGCTTCTTGCCCTTTTCATTAACATCTTTTTCATTATTTCTGAAACTCCATTTTGTTGAGGTGTATATGGAGTATTCTTCTACCATTATATACCACACTTCTTACATAATTCTTCAAAATCCTTACTACAAAAGTCTCCACCGTTATCTATCCTCAACACCTTTAACTTCTTCTCTATGTAGTCTTCCACTAGAGCCTTAAATTCTTTAAACCTGTAAAAGAATTTAGATTTCTTCTTAAGGAAATATATCCATTCCTTGAGAAGTCATCTATAAATGATACATAGTACACAAACCTAACCAGTGATGGAACCTTCACAGGTCCAAACACATCACTGTGCACAAGCTCTAATATATGTTTCGCCCTCTTACCACCAGAGGGGAAACACACCCAATTCTGCTTCCCATATACATAATTTCCACAAAAATCAAAATCTAGAGAGCTATTACTCATACCTTCTACCATAACTTTACCATGAAGTGTACAAAGGCCTTTCTCTCCAATATGTCCAAGCCTTTGATGCCACAACATGGTCTTCTCTCCAAAGACCACTATATTTTATGCTCCACTTTCAGGAACCACAGAGTTGTTGCACCCATCAAAAACAGTGCTACCTTGCAGCTTGTACAAAGTTCCAATCCGAACTCCCCACATCAATACCAATGCTCCCCAAACCATCTTGTAGATATCCTTCTCTAACACTGTTTTTACACCTGCATCATCCAACTTGCTTGCAAAAATCAGATTTTTGGCCAATGCAGTAATATGTAGAACACTCGGAAGTGTTCTAACCCTTCCACCTTGCAACTTCAACTTTACTTTTATGCGACCAATTATTTTAGCCTTCCTATCATCCCCCAAGTAGACATCACCACCATCATATTTCTCATACTCGTAGAACCGCTCTTTATGGGGAGTCAAGTGAAAGGATGCACCAGAGTCAGTCAACCATGCCTCATGATCTACATGTGTACTTGAAGAAGCCAAGTACATATCCCCACCTTCATCTGAGGTGGTTTTCGCCTCTGCAGAAGGAGCATCATGAAATCCCTTTCCTTTTTTAGGAGATTTACATTTACAGTCCCTTTTGTAGTGCCCTTCCTTTCCGCATTTCTAGCAAACCACCTTTACAGGTTTTCCTGGAGATTTAGATATCCCTCTAAATTTAGATCTCCCACTCATGACTTATTTTTGTTTCTATTCTATGACCGTCCTTGTACAGACAAGGCATCATCATTTTGGCTCTCCATATTTTTCCATCTCATCTCCTCTGTTAGCAAGGATGAGACTATTTCATCAAACTAGAAGGCAGTTGCATTAATACCTATTGCAATAACCAGACTATCCCATGAATCTAGTAGAGAACACAACAAAATGATGCACTTATCTTCATCTAAGATTTTAATATCAATAGATAATAATTGTCTTACCACAATATTAAATGCATTCAGATGTTCTATCATTGAGCCTCCATCTTTCATCCTCAGGTTATACAACTTTTTCCGCAAGAACAGTTTATTCACCAGAGACTTAGATTGGTACAAAGTCCCTAACTTGTCCCACAAAACCTTAGCCGCAGCTCCCCCTTCCAACCCTCGGTTAACTACATGGGCTAGTTGTGGAAAGAATATAACACAACCCAACAGATATCAACAATCAACTGATTGTAAATCTCTATGTTTATATGCATCCCCACTGTTGTTGTTGGGAAACTCCAATTTGTGATTACAACGAGCCTTCTCTTTTGGTCTTTTCTCCTTATTTTCTAGCTTTTCAAAGTGGAGCTTCCATCTACTCCAACTTCTTATCCAAATTTCCATTCTTAGACTGTCATATACCATTGAAAATCTTATCATGAGAATTATGCAACATAGAGGCTCTGACTAAGCTTTGAGAGCTTCTATGGTTTGGGAAAAGGTTTCAAAATTCACTTATTCTCTGCACTCTAGGCAACTAATAACTTTATAAAGAAGCGAGTGACAACATTGGCTCCAACTGGGGAAAGTGCCTTGCTGTCAAGGTGTCGAGAACATGCAGAACAATATCCTTCACCATTGGTTATGGATTTAAAAATATAATGAGCATTTATAACCATAAAATATCCATGAAAATTTTGTGTGCAAGGGGTCTTTTCCTCATCAAACTAAAATGCAGAAAAATAAATTCTATCTACTCGAAATGTGTCTCATAATCGTGTAGAACAATTTCCAAGCATAACCCAAATGTGTCTCATAATCATCCCCTCTCAGGGTTTTTCAAACCTAAATATGACTAATTTCAATAGTTTTAGCCCATTCTTGGCATGTCTTCCCACTATATTAAAGGACATTATTCACTAAAGCCCATATCCTGCAATTCCAATGACTTAATTCCCTTGGAATACTACCAAGCCTAAGTGGCCCTATATCCACTAAATTAATGAATTCCAAAACAAGAATTGTCAAGGATGACGTCAAAGTCCCTCACACTTCACCTCAATATGAGTTGTAGGAAATTGGTCACTTCGTGATTCATCACATCAACATGTGGGACTAGTCCTTTAACCATTTAGAGGTACATAATCTGACTCAACAATGGCCTCTTCTTCACATATAAATTCAGACTCAAAAATAAAGGAGGTAGAAACGAGTCACCCCAAAACTGACAACAGTGAAAGAAATGCACCTGTGACGAATCTAGTACTAAAATAGTTTTTTCATAGTTCGATAGAACAAACGGTTTCTTGCAACATGTTAGAGGACTTTGAGGGCTCGTGATCCTCCTCCCCGAAGTTAACGTAGATATTAGAGGTGATTGGAGCATAACTCCACCTAGAAAATGAATATAGAAGAAGGCTGGAGACATTGTTCCTTCCCTAGAAGAAGGAAAATGCCAATAGAATCTATCTCAAAGTAGTTAAGAAGATCATATGTGAGGAGATCATAAGGGTAGTTAGCAAGCACTAGAAATATTTGGAGTTGGTGTAAGACAAGATATATGTGGTCAAAGCAGCTGAGGAAGAAGTCGAGAAACTTAAGGGAGACATTAAAACAAGTTCATGAAAGGTTGCAATAGTTGTGAGTTTTTTTAATTGTATCACTAAAGAAGAAGTTTTTGAAGAAAATATTGACCACTTTTGATGGGAATTCAAGGCAAGTAAAATAGAAAAAAGGTAGGTGACATGGTCGATGAAATACAAAGGTTCAACATAAAATAATAAGAGTTACGTGGGAGGGGCTTCGCCTAAAATTTTTATAAGTATGGAGATCTGTTCCCAAAAGGACATTTCAAAAATATCTTGAAGACCAAAAAAAATCCAAGAGGATATTAAGAAGGGGATCAGGCAACAACATAAGGTAAAGGTATTGCAGACTTGTACTAAAGTCATTGAGTATTGTTGTTGATGCTTAAGAACCTTCTCAGAGAATGGGGAAATGTGAACTAAGAGCCCATTATGATCATGGAATGAATAGTAAGTGAAGTATGGGCATGTGTCCTACTCACATAATAATTATGCCCAATCTCCCACGATTCAAGTCTTGCATGGAGTCCATGCCTATATTCAAGACTACCAATCATGGATCTATATAACATTTGGTCCACATCCTTTGATGAATTTTATAAGCTGAAATTGCAACATGTTACGATGGGGGTAAGGACTAGCTTGCAATCTTCCATCTGGAATTTATTGAGCATTTATTTGATGTACTTGGTTTGATATATGAATATTCCTTTATCCTGTTGAGAAATATAAAGCCCTAAAAGTTGTTTTAGTTCGCCAATCATAGACATTTCAGACTCACTTTGCATTTTTGGGGAAAAGTCTTTACTTAATCTGTCATCACTACTTCCAAAGATTATATCATCCACATATACTTTGATAATTGTTAGGTTATCTCGATCCACTTTCACATAAAGATTGTTTTCAGCGCTTCCTTTCTTGAATCCTTGTTGATGTAGATATCAGTCAAGACGAGCATACCAAGCCCTAGGATCTTGCTTGAGACCATATAGAGCCTTCTTTAATCTGTAGATGTAGTCTTCTTTGATAGAGAGAAAAAAACCTTTTGGTGTTTTAATGTAAACTTCTTCCTCCAATTCACCATTTAGAAAATCTAAATTAACATCCATTTGGTAGAAATTGATTTTGCTCGAGCAAGCATAAGTGAGAACCATCCTGATAGCTTCCATTCTGGAAATGGGAGCAAATGTTTCTTCAAAATCAATTCCTTCAACCTGTTCATATCCTTTGCAGGCTAATCTTTCCTCATTCCTGGCAACCTATAATCCTTCAACTTTTTTCCTCCCCTTGAACCTATAATGAAACTTCCATCCTGTTCAAACTATCTTCCTGCTAATCGTAGACTTGTGCCATACACTGTTGCATATACACCCCCTCTACAAACATTAAGGAGTCAACAAGCCATATTTTTCAAAATAGTGTGTCACCTAATGGGCCATCTTGACTTGAGTCATTATTTCCAAGCATAACCTAAATGTGTCTCATAATCATCCCCTCTCAGTGTTTTTCATGCCTAAATCTCATTGATTTCACTAGTTTCAGCCCTTGGCATGTCTTCCCATTTTATGAAAGGACATTATTCACTAAAGCCCATGTCCTGTAATTCCCATGATTTAATTACCTTGGAATACTACCAAGCCCTGATAGCCCTATATCCTCTAAATTAATGCACTCCAAACCAAGAATTGTTAGGGATGATGTCAAAGTCCCTTACAATTTACATGAATATGAGTTGTAGGAAATTGGTCACTACATGATTCGTCACATCAACATGTGGCACTTGTCCTTTCCCTATTTAGAGGTACATACTCTGACTCAACAATGATCTCTTCTTCACATATAAATTTAGACTCAAAAACAAAAGAGGTAGAAACAATCCACCCCAACACTCACAACAGTGACAGAAATGCACTTGTGATGAATCTCTTACTAAAATAGTTATTTCATAGTTTGTTAGAAAAAATGGTTTCTTGGAACATGTCAGAGGCCATTGAGGGCTCACGATCCTCCTCGCAAAAGTTAAGGCAGAGATTCAAGGTGAATGAAGAAGAACTCCACTTGGAAAAGGAATATAGAAGAAGGCTGGAGACACTGCTCTTTCCCTAGAAGAAGAGAAATTCCAATACAATCTGTCTCAAATCCGTTAAGAGGATCATCTGTGAGAACATAATAACGGTAGTTAGCAAGCACTAGGGATATTTGCATTCACTATAGCATCCAACCTAGTCAATGCCTAGGAGAAAGAAGGAAGATCGTTCCCAACTAGGAAAGGTATGCTATCAAAGCCAAATATAGAGGGGCCCAATCCACAGTCAATATATTTTCAAAGAAGCTTCTGGAAGAAGTTAGTTACAGTATAGGTGGAAATTTTGTAACAAATTTGAGTGGTTTTACACATACCTAGTGGTTTATGTTGGAGATACTGAGTGGGGCAGGGGTGAATCATTATTCCTTAGCAATTAACACTTTTAAATATTTTCAGAGAGTTAGCTAATATTCAATTAGTATTAATGTTTATGCAGTAATAATATCAAATAAAAGAACACAATAGACACTATAATTTTAAGTGGAAAACCCCCTCTAGGTCAAAAACCACCAAATGCTTTTCTAATAAATTCTTTAATCTTCAGGCCCAACTGAAATGAAAGAAAAAAATTCCTAGAATTCTATAAAATAATTCTTCTCCAGCTCCCACTGGATGGATGCTCCAATGCCTTGGTTTCTACAGTAGCCAATTGAATGGATGCCCCAACAACGTAGACCAACCAACCACTCTTAAGTGTTCATAGGCTCCAACCTATAGGCGACTTCACGCATTAGCTTACCACCTACCTACCTAATTATAATGACTGAAATGAGACAAAAGTGTGGACTCCCGTACCAGGGACAAAGATCCATGACACAATATGATTTACAATTATTTTTACCACACACCCAATCAGACCATGACCTGCAACCCAACCATGACATCATCCCAACAGAGACTCCTATACCTCCCAATAATGCCTTTTCAACTCTAAGTGGATTGAATCTTTTACAATAATGACTCTTCCAATGATAACACTTTTACAAATGACTCTTTTACAACTTTACAATGATGATTCTTGGCCTTGACACTTCTTCACAGTATACGGATGGTTGTCATGTCTTGAAACGATGTCCCGCTACAATGCTTCCTATGATTAGATCTTCTCTTGAATTCTTTCTTGAAGTTGTACTTGAATCTTCTTCTACCTGCATGCAAAATTTTCTCGGTGAAACCAATCCCAAAACAAAACAAAATACCCTTCAACTTACCTCCACTTACAAAACACATGTAAGTGCATAGTAATGAATAAATACAGATTAAAATTACAATGAGTACATGAAGTGTGCTTGTCACTTTGGTTGTTGACATGTTGCAACAGTAGATAAAGACTCCCACTCTTGATATAGGCCTGGACTCTATGCAATACTATATCGAAAACTGACCTGAAGATATATACAATAAAAACTGATGACAAACCCTAGACTTGTGATGGACCAAGTTCTAAGTACAACAACAGAGACCATTCTATCAACTATGACAAGACAAGTAACATGAAATTACAACATCATATAGGTTTAGCAAACTTGGAGTAGCATCAAGAATATGTAGCATCAAATGTGTACTATCAAGAATAGGACATCTAAAATGTGGTATCAAAACCAACTCTGACATGTAGAGACATAGAGATATAACCGATACCCTATATGAACTTACATTGTCCTACAAAAACATATGTCAGAGATGATACTCATATTTCAAATGTAAACACAAATCATACATACCTTTTTGTAAGAGACTTACTCTTGACTGTTGATTTGTGGTCCTAACTGTACTGATCCTTGAATGCATGCTTTTTCTTCCCTTCTAGGAGCTTGATATTGAATTTGTTGTATATATGTAATTTTGGATCTCCAGGATATGAAATTTTGTCTTATGGTAGACCTATGAGTCCTATTTCCAACCCCATAGGTCTAATCAATATTTGAGTCTTCAAAAAAGAATTATGCCCAATCTCCCACAATGACCTGATTATAGAATGGTCCATTAGATTGAACTTGTACGAAGTGCCATGTGTAAATATTTTGCGAGCTTCGGCTCTGAAAATGATATATAAAAAACTACAATCTGTCATATTTCGATGACTATTTAGTAAATTTTAATCCAATGCTCAGAGAGAAAGTTATGACGATTTTCCCAACGTCACCTGTTTGACATGGAATTATGAGCCTGCAAAAATCCTAACTTCCTTATATCATATCTCCGCAAATATAGCGAACCAAGATCTGAAATTATATCCCAAGGTTCATCCAAATTTCTTCTTAAATAGGTTTTAATTGTAGCTTTTCAAACTTCGCAGAACAAACGTTATAGCGCAAATTCCATGATGACATGTTTGAAGCCACAAAATCCCTACTAGAGGAGGATATGAGGGTCATTATTTATATGAATGTCTTGACTTGAGAGGGTCCTCAACAAGTGAACTTTGGAGGGATTTTAGGAGAAAAAAAAACATTATTAATTATTGACTATTCAATGACCACAACCAATTATGAGTGCCATTCCACAAACCCATAGGGTTTTAGCCCACTAAGTGTGGTTACAAACTTCAAACATGAATATATCTCAAACCGTGAAGAACTACTTGGTGTGACATATATCAACGGAAACATATAGACAAGTAGAATACAAATTTAAGATCCTTGACTCTGAATAGAGTAAATTTTCAATTCAAAATTCCCATGTAAGGTTGGGGTAGCCCTTGGTGCTCCTTGGGTTGACATCTATGACAACCACTGATCAACAATCTCCCCCTTTGGCATTGATGGCAACAAAAGTACTAACCATGTGATCATGACACCTATTCCTACTACCTTCTCTCCCCCTTTGTCATTAATGGCAAAGGGTAACTCCCCCTGACAAATAGCCATCTTACGGACCTGTATACAACTCCACTCCCCCTTTCTACTCGATTAGATAAGGGAAAGAGTCTAAGTGAAACTTCGGAGAATCCAAAGATTTTCGAAAAGATACTCAAATTCTTCACAAGGAAATGGTTTGGTAAATATGTCAGCAATTTGTTCCTTTGTGCCAACATATTCAAGCTTGATATTCTTTTCAGTGACCTGCTCTCTAATGAAATGATATTTAATAGGAATGTGCTTCATTTTGGAATGCATCATAGGTTTCTTGGAGATACTAATGGTGCTGGTGTTATGGAAAAATATGGGAATAATCTCATCAAACTTGACTTGAAGATCTTGCAAAGTTTTGTTCATCCAAAGAACTTGAGTACAAAAAGCTCTGACCGCGACATATTCTACTTCTGTTGTGGATAACAAGATTGAAGACTACTTTTACTTAACCATGAGACAAGACAACAACCTAGATAGAATGTTGCTCCACTAGTAATCTTATGATCATCAACACTTGCTACACAATCTACATCTGTATAAGCTTGGATGAACAAATCAGTTCCTTTGGGATACCATAGACCATATTCCATTGTGCCCTTAAGATACCGAAGAATTCTTTTGATGGCAAGAATATGAGATTCTTTTGGTGCTTCTTGTAATCTTGCTACTAATCCAACTACCCACATCACATCAGGTCGAGAGGCTGTCACATATAAGATACTACCAATTATGGATCTATACAACATTTTTTCCACATCCTCTGATGAATTTTCTAAGCTTAGCTTGCGACATGTTACCATGGGGGTAAGGACTGGCTTGCAATCTTCCATATGGAATTTCTTGAGCATTTCTTTGTTGTACTTGGTTTGATATATGAACATTCCTTTATCCTGCTGACAAATATAAAGCCCTAAAAAGTATTTCAGTTCGCAAATCATAGACATTTCAAACTCATTTTGAATTTTTGTGGCAAAGTATTTACTCAATCTATCAATATTACTTCCAAAGATTATATCATCCACATATACTTAGATAATTGTTAGGTTATGTTGATCCATTTTCACATAAATATGATTATCAGCACTTCCTTTCCTGAATCCTTGTTGATGTAAATATCCATAAAGACAATCATACCAAGCCCTGGGAGCTTGCTTGAGACCATATAGAGCCTTCTTTAATCTGCAGACATAGTTGTCTTTGTCAGAGAGAAAAAAACCTTCGAGTTGTTTAATGTGAACGTCTTCCTCCAATTCACCATTTAGAAAAGCCAACTTAACATCCATTTGATAGACCTTGATTTTTCTGAAGCAAGCATAAGTGAGAAATATCTTGATAGATTCCATTCTGGAAACAGGAGCAAATATTTCTTCAAAATCAATTCCTTCAACCTGTTTATATCCTCTGTAGACTAATCTTGCCTTGTTCCTGATAACCTGTAATCCTTCAACTGTTTTTCTCCCCTTGAACTTGTAATGAAACTACCATCTTGTTCAAACTACCTTCCTATCAATCGTAGACTTGTGCCATACACTGCTGCATATACAAATCCTCTACAAACATTAAGGAGTCAAAAAGCCAGATTGTTCAAAATAGTGAGTCACCTAATGGGCCATATTGATTTGAGTCATTATTTGAAGCAATTGCTAATTCCTCATGACCTTTTACTTTTACAATTCCTGAAAGCATAACTGTTGAAAACTTGTTATCTACCTTGTCTTCCCAGTACCTGTTTCCTTTTCTTGACCTTCTTATTCCTAAAATCTCAAGTCATGTGCCCATAGTTATGACACTTGAAGCATTCAATGTTTTCCATCAGTGATTCCATATGATATCTACAACTGCGAGTGCTATGGCCATTGTTATGGCATTTGAAACAGTCAATGTGTGTCCCATCTAGCACCTATTCTCTTCTAACAAAATCATCGGGGAAACTGTCTAGTGATCCTGCAAACTTGCTTATAGGGTTTTGAAGATAATGATTATACCTGTCAAAAACTTCACAATCCCTAGCCATATGTCCAAAATTGTTACATTTGTAACATTCGACATCATCTCTCAAATGATAATTTTTTTTAATATTATGTTGAGTTATGGAATATCCATTTCTAAAGGATCTCCTGGAGTTATATTCATTCCAAACATACATGCGACATTCTTCAGCTCTATGTCCAAACCTTCCACATGAATAATAATGAACATAAAATATAGGTTGATACCTAAGAGGAAATATTCTTCAGGGAATTGGCTTCCAAGGTTCTTCTTGCGAATCTTGATCTCCTGATCTAGCTAGGAGATCTACCTGCTTGGTAGATTTTGCATATCCATCTTCTTTAATTGTCATAAAAGGACTCGAATTCCTTTCAAATTTTTCTTTGTAACCAAGACCAGTCTTGTCACTGTATGATCATTGGTTGTTGATGAGTTCAGCCAAAGTATTTGAACTGTTGGCATAATTTTGAAAAGTTTTTCCATTTTTTACTTCCTTTCGTAGAGCAAATATTTAAACTTCCAATGCTTCTCTTTCCTTGTTGTTTTACTTTAATTCCTTCTTGAGAGATTATTCAATTCACTTGTATTCTTCAACCTTGATTTTAAGGTTGAGGACTTGTTCTCTTTTTGTCTTCAAATCGTCTTCAAGAGTGTTGACATGCATCTTCTCGGATTTGAGCTCTTTGATAACCCTTATCAATTCATTTTGAAATTCAACCTCAATCATTTCTTCTTCATTGTCTTCTTCTTCATCAGGTGCCACTTGCTTATTGTGCTTGACCATAAACAATACTCTTCCATTTAATTCTTCTTCATTATCACTATCTTCTTTGGATGAGGAACTATCTTCTTTGGTGAAGAAACTTTTCTTAAACCATTTCTTCTTTCATTGCTTGTTGAACTTCCTAGGACCTTTCTTTTCATTCGTAATAACATGATTTTTGTGAGGACATTTTGCTGCAAAATGTCCAACCTCACCACAGTCAAAACATATTAATGGAAGTTTACCTTTGAATTTTCCCATACCTGTTCTCATTTTCCGCAAGAAGTAGGTGAATTCTTTATCTAAGAGTTCTTCTTCCTATTCCTCCTTTTGTTCATCCTTACAACTGCAATTTTTTGCTTTTTGAGCCTTCTTGTCCTTATCATTCTTCTTCAATGTTGAAATGTTGTTTCTAAGTGAGATGTTTCATACTCTTGTTGAATCCTCATTTCATATGCCGTAAGAAGTCCATGCAATTCATCTATGCTGAGATTGGTCAGATTTGATCTATCTTCCAAGGAAGATACCTTAGGGTTAAATCTTGCTAGCAAGGTTCTGAGGATCTTTTGGAAAACAATTTTCATTTCAACAGGTTCTCCCAAACCTTCCAATTTATTTTCTGTTTCATAGATGTGCTGAAAGTATCCAACAACATCTTCATCTTCCTTCATTTTGAGTTGCTCAATTTTTTCCCTCAAAATTTGAAGCTTTGCTTCTTTCACCTTTGATTCACTTACATATATATTTTTGCAAGCTTGCCCCGTACCTATTAAGGATTTTTTCAACTCAACACCTTAAGATAAGAATATTTGATAAGACCATTGATAATAATATCTTTAGCCTTTGCATCATATACCATATTTTTCTTACCTTGTTCATCCTAGGTCGGTGTGAAGCCTTTGTCAACGATTTCCCATACTTCATATCCTTACATCAGCAAATGAACATGCATTCCTCCACTCCAAAGTGCACAGTTTTTTCCATTGAGTAGAGGAACTCTATTCTTAGTATATTCCATAATATTCTTCCAGTTGTTAGACTGCTATTGAAGGAACTAATCTCTAATACCAGTTGTTGGAAGTACTAAGATAGGGGCTAAATCAGTATTCCTTAGGGATTAGCACTTTTAAATATTTTTAGAGCATCAGTTAATCTTCAATCATTATTAATGGTTATACAGTAATAATAGTAAATAAAAGAACATAGTAGAGAAAAAAAATGTAGGTGGAAAACCCTCTCTGGGTGAGAAACCACTGAATGCTTTTCTAATAAATTCTTTAATCTTCAGCCCCAACTAGAATGAAAGCAACAACTTCCTAGAATTATAGAAAAGCATTCGTCTCTAGCTCCCACTAGAAGGACACCCCAATGCCTTGGTTTCTTCAGTAGTCAACTAAATATTTTCCCCAACATCCTAGACCAACCAACCACCCTGAAGTGTTCACAAGCTCCAACCTATAGGCAACTTCATGCACCAACCTAGCACCTCCCTACAACGCTATAATAATTGAAATGAGACAAGGGTGTGGATTCCTATACCAGGGACAATGATCCATGATACAATATGATTTACAATTATTTTTACTGAACACCCAATCGCATTATGACCTGCAACCCAACCATGACATCATCCTAATAGAGACTCCTATACCTCCCAATAATGCCTTTTTGACTCTGGGCGGATTAACTCTTTTACAATAATGACTCTTCCAATGATGAAACTTTTACAAATGACTCTTTTACAAATTTACAATGATGACTCTTGGCCTTGACACTTCTTCACAATATATGGGTGGTTGTCATGTCTTCAAAGGATGTCTTGTTGTAATGCTTCCTTTGATTTGATACTTCTGCTCTTGAATTCTTGCTTGAAGTTGTACTTGAATCTTCTTCTGCCTACATGCAAAATTTTCTGCATGAAACCAATCCCAAAACAAAACAAAATACCCTTCAACTTACTGCTACCTGCAAAACACATGTAAGTGCATAATAATGAATAAATACAAATTAAAATTACAATGAGTACGTGAAGTGTGCTTTTCAGTTTGGTTGTTGACATGTTGCAGCAGTAGACAAAGACTCCTTCTCTTGATATAGGCCTAGACTCTATGCAAGGCTATACCCAAAACTAACCTAAATATATATACAATAAAAATTGATGACAGACCGTAGAGTTGTGATGGACCAAGTCCTAAGTACAACAACAGAGACAATTCTATCAACTATGACAAGACAAGTAACATGAAATTACAACATCATATAGATTTAGCAGACTTGGTGTAGCATCAATAATATGTAGCATCAAATGTTTAGTATCAAGAATAGTACATTTGAAATGTGGTATCAAAACTAACTGTGACATATAAAGACATAGAGATATAACCAATACCATGTATGTACTTACATTGTCCTGCAAAAACATATTTCAAAGATGATACTCATATTTCAAATGTAAACACTAATCATGCATACGTTTTTGTAGGAGACTTACCTTCGACTGTTGATGTGTGGTCCTTACTACAGTGATCCTTGAATGCATGATTTTTCTTGCCTTCTATGATCTCGATATTCAATTTGTTGTATATATGTAATTACGGATCTCTAGGGTATGAAATTTTGTATTGTGGTAGCCCTCTGATTCCTCTTTGCAACCCTACAGGTCTGATCAAGATTGGATTCTTTAGGAAAGAATTATGCCCAACCTCCATCGATGACCTGATTATAGACTGGTTTAATAGAGCAAACTTGTATGAAGTGCCATGTGTCACTGTTGCGACCTTTGGCCCTGAAAATGCTACTCAACAAATTATAGTCTGTCCTATTTCTACTAATATTTACGAAATTTGAATCCAATGCTAAGAGAGAATGCAATTATGATTTTCCCAACATCACCTATTTGACATGGAATTCGAGAGCCTGTAAAAACCCTAGATTCCTCAAATCATATATCTAAAAATATAGAGAACGAAGATCTAAAATTTGGTCACGAGCTTCATCAAGATGTTTCCTCAAATGGGTGTTAATTTCAGCTTCTGAAGCTTCGAAGAAAAAACATTATAGCACAAATTTCATGATGACATGTTTGAAGCCACAAAATCCCTACCAGAGGAGGATATGAGGGTCATTATTTATGTGACTGTCTTGAGTTGAGAGGGTCCTCAACAAGTGAACGTTGGAGGGATTTTAGGAGAAAAAAAAGAATTATTAATTATTGACTATTTAATGACCACAACCAATTATGAGTGCCATGCCACAACCCCATAGGGGTTTAGCCCACTAACTGGGGTTACTAAATTCAAACATGAATATCTCTCAAACTGTGAAGAATTACTTGGTCTGCCATATATCACCGGAAAAATATTTATGAGTAGAATCCATATAGAATATCCTTGACTCACAATAGAGTAATTTTTCAAGTCAAAATGTCCGTGCAAGATCGGGGTAGCCCTTGGTGCTGCTTGCATTGACATCAATGACAACCAATGATCAATAGTTTCAAGTAGGCTCAAGTTCTTTGACTTCATTTATATAGGCCTCATTTTGAAATGTAAAAGGGGAGGGAAACATTGGTTGTATGGGAAACTCTACCAAATTTATTGGTGAATTGCTAGGAGGTCTTGAACCAATTTTGGGAAAGAATTCTAGAGTAACTCTTGGTCTCTCTTTTCTTCTAATCATGTGTGTTTCCATGTCATCTTTATTTTTAAGTTTTCTACTAATGAAATGCAAGTTTATGCAATTGTCATGGAATTTTGAGTTGTAAACTTGATCTATTATGTTAATTGTAGAAATTAATGTGTAGATTTGAAACTATTGATGAAATTTACTAAATCACAAGACTCGACGCTACTTTATTGTTCTACAGAAGTTAATTCACCATCTAGAAAACAAATCATAAACATGCAAAAGGAAACATCACACATGCAAAGAGAGTTATCTAGGGGAATGAAACTGCTCAAAACCACTTCCTATCTATATTGCATTGATCAGAGAATAGAGATGCATACATATGCTTTCTCAATCTTGAGAACACCCTACAAGTGTATAGTCTATCCCTCTTCTTGATTAACTGACTCTAGCCAACACTTAGACAATTTTCAAGCCCTCCAAGCTCTTATTTACTTACGGATTTCCTTAAGGAATTAGGTCCTTATTAATTAGGAAATTCCCTCATCTAGATTCCAAAATTCCTTTAGGTGCTTCCTCTGAATGCATGCACCACCTATACATATTGGAATAACCAATAATTGATAGTATGTTGCCTTGAAATCTGCATCTCAACTGGGTAACTCGAATTCTCTTCATGCACGAGCTAATTTAGGCTGATTAATTAGTTATCTTGATGATAACTGATTCTGGTTAGGACACACTTCCACAACTTGTCCTTTCATTAGTTCCTCCAACACTTAGAACTAGTTTAACTGACCATAAGTCAATTTAATTAAAAAAATTGCTACAACTGAAATTAACTCAACCTAGGCTCCTAAAATATAGGAATCACTGCACACAATTGAACTTCATGCCCCTAACTAGAATTAATTGAGCTAGACTCCTTGTTTTTAGGAATCAACTAAAGTAAAAACATCATATCATTAACTAAAATTATGTGTTCTTAACTGAGTGACAAGAGCCATGTCACCTCAGTTAGCTCATCCAAGTTGTTTGCTGATGTGGAAATTCAAATTTACTCAATTTGATTAAGGAAAAACAATCAAAATTGAGACTTTCTTTCTGTATTTTCACCACTAAATATGTATAATTGTATAAATGTTTATGGTTAAAATGAATTTTTACATCAGTATGATGATTTGTTTTAGTTTTGTAAGATCCATCAAGATAGCTTGAAGAGTATGTTAGCTTTCTTGATATTCCTTGCAGTGGTTTTTAGAATACTTCGTAAATTTCATAATTGTGTTTCTAATGGTTGAGTTCTTAATTTATTATTCATCCACTAGGGTTTATTTTGTTTAAAGGAATTAGTCATCTCTCTTTTAAATTGGGTAAAGTATGATTCTCAATTTTCATCCATATTTTATTTTTCAAACTTCATGTCAAACCCAAGGGCTATGAATGCTCCTACTCAAAATCAATGGAAATTGAATCCAATAAAAGACTTATTTTAATGGTATTTTTAGCCCAACCTTGATCCTAAATCACTCTTTAATTAATAGTTACTTTAACAAGTTTGTAGAACGAAATTAGGGGTTTTATTGTGCACATCATGTTGCATTGAAGAACATTCAACAAGAGTTGAATTGGACAAGAACCATTTTCTGGGTTATATGTAATGTTGATTTTGTTGGTTGCATGATTGCGTTTGATCATTGAAGGAAGATTAAATATCAATCTTCATAACATTTTAACTTATAGTTGTGATAGAAATTGGTATGCCATTAATTTTCTTGTGACACTAAAAGGGGAAAAAGAGGTGCATATACCTTGAACATGTATTGGAATTTTGTTATAATTGATTTTTCATGTCTGAAATTCACAGTCATACATAGGATTAATTTTATGAAACCAATTAATGTATGGTTTATCTATTTTTTGTAATATCATCTTACACCAACCACTGTTAGGGAAAAGGGAGAGTAAACTAACACCATGAGAATGTCTAACACAAGTAATATTCCCATGTAGGTATGATGATCACAACTATGTTTTGAATATGAATCTTTCCATTAATCAAGTAGTAGATAGAACCCATTTTTATGTTCCTAAGCTTTGCATTACAACACAATGTAGTGTGACTCTTGGGAGCCAACACCTCTGTCCAATCTAATGGAATATAATTTGAAGCTTACATGAAAAGAATGGAATGAATTTGAGGATCCAATGAAGTGACAAAAATTATGGGAAGTCTCATCTACCTCACCACAACCAGACAAGATATCTCATATGTTGTGAGCATAGTTTCCATAAAAAACCAAGTGAGGGACATTGGATTGCTACAAAAGGAGTCCTAGGACAATTAAAGGGAACTCAATATTATGGATTAAAGTACACCAAGGTGGATGACTTCAGTATTGTTGCACATTCTAATTCAGACTTTGATGTGGATAAGGAAAATGGATTATTAACTTCAAGATATATAATGACTCTATGATCAACAATTGTCTCCTGGAGATCATGCAAGTAGTCAGTTTTGATAGATTCCACAACAAAGGAAGAAAAAGTGGTGGCTACAGAAGTAATAAAGGAAATTGTGTGGCTCAATAAAATACTTGAAGACTTACAGGAGAAACAAGAGAACTCAACTTCACTACTTGTCAATAATACTTCTACAATAAAGTTGGCAAAAAACCCTAGATTCCATCATAGAAACAAACACATCAACACTAAGTATCATTTGATTCGAGACCATGTAGAGGCCAAAAATATTCATCTAATACATTGTTCCATGATTGAAAAAATAAAAAACATCTTCAACAAATCACATGGAAGAGAAAACTTTGAAAAGTTCACAATGATGTTTGGGCTCACAAAAACCTCTTCAAATTAAGAGGGGGAATGTTAGATATGTTAATCCTCCAAGATTATGATAAATAGTAATTATGTGTAAATATGTAATAGATAGTTTGTTGGGAAAATTGACAACCCGCAAAGTTGAACTATTTCTCCTTGTAATAAATATGCTTCACTCTTCCATTAATAAATGTTGGAGCTTTGTGCACAATCCTCAATCCAAAACTTTATGATGTTTCCCCCTTATGGCTGATTTTGGACCTTGAATACTAGATTGGTTTTACACTTGTGAATTTCAGTTTTGGACCCCTTCTTTTCTTAACTCACGACGAGGGGCATGAAGTTAGAAAAGGTTGTAAATTAGACCCAAACCAAGCCGAATCTATGATCACATCATCCATAGTAGTTCCATTTTTAATGTGGGCCCCATAGTGGGATTTCCAATGCCAGACCCCCCTATTAACCCATGGCACAGGGTGGGCGGGGGATCAATGTAGGTGATTCATTGATTTGTGCCTATGATTACAAAATCAAAAGGATACTAGACATTAACATGGACCAATATGATAGAAATGGGTGGTCTTGTTAATTTATGACCTCAACAAACAACTAAATCCACTACACTCAGTGTCACCACCTTACAACCACAGTCCAATTATAAAATCTAAATAAGTTGTAAGAACTAAGGAGAAAAAGATGGTAGGTGATGGCAAGGTTGTAGGGCCCCCATGTGTCATCTATGTCATGCCTCCAAGTTAGTAAGAAGGGAGCCCATTGGGTCATGTCCATGTCATGCTACCTAATCCTTTGTCACCTATGATGTTTAACATTAACAAGGAATATAGGTGGTGGGTGATGAGAATAGTTCCAACACTTCTAGTTCCACCTAGAACCCACTCTTTGACCTTATATATGTGTTAATTGGTAATCCACCATTGTATTAGTCTCACTTGAATTGTGAGTGCACAAGTTGTGGCTGATAACTTGTGGTTGTCCTTCAAAACAAGGTTCCACTAGCACCAACTCAGTGTCACCTTGCCTGCATACAATTAGATTTCAACCTTTCCACCTATCGATCTTAATGGAATAGATAAAAAGAGAGAGGACCATGTTTTGTTTAACATAGGGGAAGCCAAGCCACCATCCTTTGGAGGTTGTGACACCAAATGTAAATGCCACAACATTAAATTCAAACAAAGTAACTTGTGTAGAAGTAGTTCGATCTATACTTTAATTCCCATGTTCTCAAAGTACATTTGATACGCAAACACACATGAATTTAATTTCATCGTGAATAAGAATAATAAATAGCATAATCAAATTAGCCATTGAAATCAAGGCATGAGTGTAAGAGTTAGCCTCACTACTTAGGAACTCATTAATATCATCAAAAATCAAGATAGTTGGCCACACTTGAGTATTCAATGAGTTAAGCATTCTTTCTTGTTTTAAAAAGGAACATACATCAACTAATCAACATAATAACATGGTCAACATCCATAAATCTATATGCATTAACTATCATACTCATCTAAGTGTGGTAGATTATTTGGAATGTAAAGGAGGGACATAAAATATCCAACCAACTGTAGATCAACTGTACTATAATTCTTTCTTACAGCCAACCACCATCGAGGTAGATCGAAAATATGAGGGGACGTATATCTAGGGATATTCAGACCCAAGGCTTAATTCATACAACTAAGAGAAGGAGTCCAATGTCTAGGTGAATCACAAGCCGAAGGTAAGCACCAAAGTGAGCCACTCACTCTTTGTTTAACAAAACATGGATTCAATGAAGATTCAAATGAGTTTTACCTCAGTTCCTATTGGTGAAATTTATTTTGGTGTTTTAACAACCTCCTCCCACGATAGTCACCATAGGGTTCCATAGTCTATTATTCAGGTGATTTTATAGCCCCAAGGCAAGCACTAAAGTGACCTGAATTTCCCTATTGTGGTGGTTTCATAACCCTAAGGCATGCACCATATTGACCATGTTATCCACTGAGGTCCACATTAATTGATTATCCTTATATACACCATCTTATGGCCTGAGCATCATTATAATGAACATATTCCCAATCAACCAAACATTATTTTGTTTTATGCTAGTTTATTCAAACAATGCCCTTCTCCGATGTCTTTGCCAAGGGATTCTTGACTCCCTGATCTATGACATTCTCCTACTTCATCTCTTGAAGATGTTTCCCCTTTTTTACCTCCCATCATGCTGTGGAGTTCAAGAAGACATGTGTACTTTTCCTCATCCACACACACTTTTTCCATGTGTTAGGTGGCGGCTCAGTCTGTGATTCCACCTATTATATCTATAAGGTGAGGTTTCGATCCTCACTTCACTCTCCCAATTTGATGCTTGTTAGGTATGGGCCTACTCACAATAGGAAATATGAACCCAACATATATGCAACATGTGCAACCATAAGAAATCAATAAGAATGAAATAGGAATTTCCCTGAAAATTTGAATCTATGTGTCCATTCATTTAGGCTAGCCACGCATTAAAATTTCATTTAATTTATTTTATGGTACATATAATATTTCAACCATCCATGACCTCATTTTTTAATTACATAGTCATAATTTTACATTACAAAAATATTGGCAATGTGAGGGATGTTACACTTATATTATGAGGGGGGTGAGGTGAATCAATATAAGATAATTTCTTACATTTTAAACATTCATGAATAATAACCAAACAATCTCACCTAGGGAACATAATATGTAAATGAAAACTTATTTATAATAGATATTTATGGGCACCCACCTACTTGCCAACTTTTTAGGCACCAAACTACTATTACAACCTTTGTATGTACCAACCTACAACAAGCAACAATATTCATTGTTACAAATATTCATAGGAACCAACATAATTGACTAAGTTTGCATGCTTATTTTTTCTTCACCATTTCTATTAACTACTTCTTCCTTCACCAAGGCTACCTATTTCTTTTGCTTTCTCTAGGTTTTCTTGTTATTTCTACCATCACTTATTCTGCTTCTCCCAAAACGTGTAGTTTTTGTTCTCCTCGTAAGAACAAACTTGTACAACATGTTAAATGTCAAAGTTTTCATATTTGATTATAAAATTTATATGGGAGGCACTTTTGTATGCCTCCTTGAATATTTGAATTTTTCGTAGTCTCAGAAGTCCTATAATATAAGTTATAGTAAAAATATGAGAACGAATTATTTATAGGTAGTTCCAAGGCTATTAAGTAACCTTAATTTCCGTAAGGAATGTATCCAAATTTGTAGAACACAAAAGTATGAAATTTTTACCATAAATACCTTGAGATATTTCTTCTATATCCTCTAGATTTCACAATCTAAAACATATTATAAAAAATTTATAACAAAAATGCAAATGTTACCCATTTGAAGCAGATTTTAGTAGCATTGAAGAATCCTAACTTCCTTTGAATATTTTGGAAAGGTTAGCACCAATTTTTGAAATTTATATCGCAAGTACATATGAATTTTGCATCTCTCACGTCCATATTTCACCATTCTTAAAAACTATATATATATATAATATATATATATATATAAATATATATATATATATATATTATAAATATATATATATAAATATAATAATATATATATATATACATAATAAAAATATATACATATATATATATATATATAAAATATATAATATATATATATAGATAGATAGATAGATAATGATAATTCCAATCTGGTCTATTTGAAGCATATTTCAAGACCATTTAGGAACCCTAACTTCCTTAGACCATATCTTAGAAATTATAGAGAACGAGGTCTAAAGCTTATACCAAAAGTTCAAAAATATCTTTCTTCTATTTACTTTAATTTTGATGGTATAAAATATCCCAGATGGAAATTCATAGCAAAAAATCCAAACTAACCTATTTGAAGTATATTTTAGAAGGTTTTAGGAAGCCTAATTGTCTTAGACGATATCTTTGAAATTACAATGAACCAAAATCTACAATGTCAACCACAACTACATGACAATCTCCCTTATATTTCATCCAAGTTTCATGGTCTGAAACATCATAGAAGAAACATTATAGAGAAAATGTCAAGATGACTCGTTCACTTGAAAAATCACATTTTTTATCCACATTTAAGACCCCAAGAGTATTTCTCAGATTTGTTGCACACCTCAAATCTCTTCTTGGATGGATTATGTTCAAATACACTCATTTATCATTTATATATAGTGTCTTCATGTTCACTTAGTGGGTTTACTTGCAAAACTTGTTGGATCAACTTATACTTTTTGACTCGGCTAAGTTGATAGGATCTTTCATATATCCTCATTCCTATGGTGTTCAAGGGAGTTCTATATATCATTGGAAAGGTGCTAACACAATTTTCAACCAAATATCATGTGCTTCCATATGAGCTAGTTATTTAGTGTTAATATGCCTTCAAAAATAGGGTATCCAAATTATGCACCAACAAAAAACTAATTATCCTAAAAATATTTCCAACAATCTTCAACTTGCAATATTTATCCTGGATATATTTAGTCTCCCCTTAGCTTTGACATCAATGAAAACAACATTTCCAAGAACCCCCTGCTAAATTTTATATTATCAATCTCCCGCAACTTTGACATCAATACCAACACAATATTCAACATTATATAGTTCAATTAGGATATATCAAGGAAAAATTCCTATCCAATAAGGTTGAGTTGCTCATCTACAAAATTAACTAAAACATTAAGAAAAAATCGAAAACAATAAATCTTCTTAAAAAATGTAAAGCAAGAAGAGTAAATACATAAATATAAAGGTGATTGTAAATTGAATGGAAAAAAAGAAAAGTGAAATATAATATAATATTTTTCTTTAAATCATAGGTCAAAATTAATAATTTTTATTTCAAAAAATAAGAATATTTCCTCCGTTACAAACAAAGATAAGTGCAGGCTCCTTATACTTATTTCAAAATTATTCACTAAAAATAACCCAAAATTTATTTAAAACAAATTTATTTAGTTATTGATAAGATCTCACATTCTAACATCTTTCCAAAATTAAAAATTTCCAAAATCTTATTCACAAGAGATTCATGAGTGTTAATTGTTTCTAAAAGTGAATTTAATATATAAAAATAGTATGACTAAAAAAATCAAATTTTTACCATCTTTATCAAATGAGAATAAATAATATTAAACATATACGAGCATAAAAGCTGAGTTTATTAAAAGCGTAAAATTAAAAGCATATAAATATCAAAACAATCAACAAAAGTCAGCCAACTCCACAAAACTAGTCCCAAGAAAGAAGCTAGAAGGAAAAATCTAAGAAATATTACTGTATTGAGCCCACACTAATACACATTGGTTGAAAACATTAAAATGAAGATCATTCATCTACATGACACCAAACCTAACAAAACCTAAGAATTTGTTTTCTGGTCTCTCTCGTCCATGAAATTTGTTTTCATCTACTATTCAACCAACAAATTTGGTTTATTAGAAATAATAAAGGGAAAAGAGAAAACTAATTGGAAATTAGCACACTTAGCATATGGTAAATAATGTAATAAAGGAAAATAAAAATAATGAGAAAAAAAGTAAAGGTAACATCCGATCAGAGTTCCAATGCGTCCATTAATGTAAATCCAAACCTGCAATCCCACATGTACATCACAAATTATTAGTAAATTTTGAAGTAATTTATGACAAGGGAAACTAATAAGAATTCCATTCATCATAAGTAATATAACCTTATTATTATTTAAAAAAAAAACCTTATTCTCAAGTATTGCTCCAACCATATTTTTATTCTATCATAATATATACAATCATTCATTCATGTTGAACTATTGTTCAACTATTGGAAGGGATTTATAAATGAGAGACAAACTATCTTTCACTGTTGTATGAAGTGTTTTGTTAGTAATAGGGAAACATTCATTAAAATATTTTTTTTTAATGAAAGGTTCAGGCATTTATAAATGAGAGACAAATTATCTTTCACTGTTGTATGAAGTGTTTTGCTAGTAATAAGGAAAAATTCATTAAAATAATTTGTTTTATGAAAGGTTCGATCTCATCTAGTTGGTTACCTTAACACAAGGACTCTTCAATAATCCTAAATGTAGTTGAATCAATCGAAGGCATTTTTTAAAATGCCTTTGATACAACCATTCCTTATTCATATGTAGAATGTTGCTAAGGGTTAAAACAAAAATATTCATGGGAAGAGTTTTGATTCTTTGCACATTATATATAAAAATCACAACAATTCCTTATTCATATGTAGAATGTTGCTAAGGGTTAAAACAAAAAATGTTCATGGGAAGAGTTTGGATTCTTTGCACACTATATATAAAAATCATTATCATCATGTTCATTATTAGAGTCTAGCGATGCAAAAAATTATTTTAAAGGCTATGAATTGATAACTATGCAATATAATTATCACATATATCTAGGTACAAAGCATAATATGTGGAAGAGCTAAGAGAATGAAATGTCTCTCCAAGTAAGCAAACTTCACAAGAAACTTCTTTCCTAGACACATCTATGAGTGCTTCTAGTTATGCATCGGAAACATAGTTAACAAAATTTAATTTAATTTAGTTAAATTCTAAGGTAACTGTGATGTTCTTAGAAACATAACAACTTTCTTAATTTATAAGAAACATTTCCTCCTACATTTCCTCATAAATTCCTAAATTTGCACTATCTATATAAGAGTTATCTTTTTCATCAAGATGAAATGTAAGTGGAACACGATATGTAAGGGGAATAAGATGATCAAATATCACACATACTTTACCTGAAATTAGATGTTGTCCCTAATTCATATCTCTAAAAGTCAAGAAATAACCCAACATTAATTGTTCAATCACAACTTTTGAATGCATAGGATTTTCATGTAAACCTCAATCATTATTAAATAGATAATATTTATTAATGACTAATTGGTGTTTTTCATTAGAAAGATAAATAATATATTGAAACCATTAACAAATAGAAGGAATATCGTTTAAAGATAATCTAGAGAAAGAATGCAAGCCATCTTAAGATGTTGCAAGCCATCACATAATTTATCACAATCATAATCCTAAAAAGAAAAAAAACTCAAACATAAAGTGTTCTAGTGTATGAATAGACTTGGATGGAAATATATCACACAAACTCTTATCCAAACCTTTGAAAGTAAGAGTGCACAACCTACACATGACATCTTGATGAAGGATATGATGATAAATATAATTTTTAATAAATTTAAAAACACATTTAAATGCATATGTTTTACTCTCACCATCAAATTTCATTTTTGACAAGAGTTTAGCTATCTGCAAAGGAGTGCTACATGACATAGAACCAAAAATACATCTCAATATAGCACTTTGGGAAAGAACCATTAATAATTAAAAATAATTAAAATGAATATCTCCATAGGGTAAGCCTGTCATCCACCCTCCAAACATCAAATTGTTTATAGTTGGAAAATTTACTCTAATAATAAAGAGTGAATCGCCTGATTAAAAGTCCTAAATAGACATACTCTTTTTTGGTGTGGGGACCCATGTATGAATAATTTGACATTCATGGCACGATGGTTATAGTTTCAACAAATGTGGACATATATTTTATAAATAGTCTCTGAATTCAGGGAGAGAAGTTGGATGGGTAGCTTGTGAGGTCTATAAATGGAACTATTTAGGAGAGGGTAGTGAAGTAGTATGACGGATACAAAAAATACACCACATGGTGAATTCCATTGAAGAAATATGGGACATGACTATTTGAGTAGTGCTTATGCTGGTGAAATGGATCTATGGGTCAACTACTATGTGTTGCATCATTGGAAAACAAATGAGGATAGAGGAGGAGGTGATCCATCAATGATGGATTATGGGCATTATTACTAATGGAGAGCCCAATTTCTTATTGTTGTAGCAGCTACAACCACCATCCAAAATTTTTCCTTAGCTTAGTTTTGGAGCCTCCCCATCAACTTTTCACAACAACTCTCCTTGCTTCGTCAACTACATAAACTTTAGTGATTTTCTTGCACAAAGGTAGCATGTTGATCACAACTCGATGCATTCCTCTCATAGGTTGTTCACCCATACTTGGTTCACATGCAGGCTAAGAAACTTCCCTAAGAAAATTTTCCATTTCAAGAGGGCAACCAACCTTCCCTCTAGAAATTGTACAATGCTCTCTAGCAGCCTGTTGGGGTCCCAGATTGCATAATTCGGCCAGTCAACATTCCTAGTAGGAATTACACAATTTTTCCTAGCAGGGTTTATTAGCCCAAAATTTACACAAATATGGGAAACAGTTAGCTACTCTTCATGGAAATTACGTAAATCTCTTGGGCATTCATCCCAGCTCCCAGCCAGAAATGCACATTTCCTTAAAGCAGTCAAACAACCTCTTGCATGTGCAACTAAGTTGACCAGTTCCCTTCAGAACCAAGCAAAACAAACTTGCATGCATGGGCTTCTTCTCCCAAGTTAGCATGCAAAGCCATCCCTTATTTCAGGGATCTATGTTTAGCAATTAGATGTTACATGCAAGGATCATTTCAGAAACCTCCCACCAAGTGTTGCTTTCCCTAGATTTGTGACATGCGTGTCACAACCTTGATGTTATCTAGGCTCATCAACCAAATGCTACAGAGCTCATTCCTCACATCCACCTTATAGCTTTGACATCCCACATCACATCTAGGAGCAGTTAGTACATTTAGCTCAGTTGTTTTGGGGTAAGCCCGCTTCCCATTCCTTGTGTTGCATTTCTGTCGCTTTTTGTGTTTTCACTTGTATGAGTATTGTTTTCTTGATTTATTTGAGTGTTTGCTGTCATTTACATGTATATTAGTTTTTCGTAGCACCATTTTAGTTTTTGTCAGCATCTCACTCCTATCACATGAATGAAACTGTTTTTTGTGAATGGTCGGCGATTCGGTGACTCGCCTCACCCACATGCATGTTGTTCCATTTTCTGAATTTGTCATTCACCATTTCCATGCATGATCATTCACTTATGCTTACACTTAGAATAACCATGAATTTGCACTCTCATTCACTTTCAGTTGCCTATCGATGAGTCTGGGAAGCCTTGGTCTAGACACCGCCTCACCAAGAGGTTCACCAAGACAACATTGTATAATCCTGAGAGGGAACACTCTGTCTTCCTCTAAGGAAATGTGCATTTCTGCCCAGGTAGTGTGCTTCAGAATTGTTTTTCACATTTTTGGGGGATAGTGACTGCTGGCCTGAAAAATTACACAATGCAGTCATTGAGCGTGCAATCATTTCCAGCTAAGATTGTGCATTGCGCAATTCTATCACTCAGCAGCTAGACTAGTTATTGCATTTTGCAGTTCTAGTAGTTAGTCAATCTCCTAGCAGCTCGAACTGCACCTTATGTAGTCTTGGCAGTCAGTCTGCCAACCTCCTAGCCAAGATTGTAGAACCTTCATGATTAGTCACATAAGTATGTTGCAAGTAATTTCTCAAGTTCATTTTAGTTTTTGATTGACAAATTGCTCTCCGTGAGTGTTGTCATGTCTCCAAGTATTGCAGATGTAGTTGATCAAATGTCTATGAGCTTGTCTACTCACGAATATATCAAGTTGTTCGTAGATAATAACATCAAGATATTACAACAAGTAGCATCATGAATAACAATCGAAGGAAATATACAGAAAGCAACAAATATAGTGAATGCAACGAATTCAAGAGGAAGGTTGTTGGCAACAGAAAGGCGAAACAAAGTTGCAAGATCAAGTAGATCAACTAATAATGAAAGAAACTTTGGAGACTAGAGCTATGAGGTGACGATGCAACATGAAGATCATGCAAAGATAGAGAATGGAACAAAGAAGGAGTTGCATGTGCTGAAGTAGCATCTCAGGAAGAACATGAAGCTACATAGATAGACAAATGAGTTGTAATAGAAACAGGAACAATAGTGGGTGCACCATGCACTCACGGATGAAACTACACCCATACAAGTTAAAGATCCATCCCAGCAGCTAACATGGAGCAGACATGGTGAGTAGTGTTGTTGATGGAATGCAAGAGATTCAACATCATGCATGTCATTGTGCACATGCGTGCAATCCAACCCATTCAACACACTCACCAAGGTGAATACAAGAAGAAAGTCCAACTGGAGCTAAACATGTACTTTAGCAAGTTGATGTGCATGACCACCAACACACACTTGAAGATAAGCATGGACACCATGCATCAGTGTGTTGCCAGTTCAGCAATACCCAAGAAGACCACGTGCATGTTAGTAGACAATTTGGATGAAGGAGCCAAACAAATGCACCAATTGCAACGGAGGCAAGAGTTATCTTCAGCAAGATGTCACCATGAGATGCATGCACACCATCACAGACAACCAAGCTTGGCATCAGATCACCACCTTCACTCACAAGCATGCCAAAGAGTTGATCTCATCACAATGGAGCAATTCTTAGTGATGTCTTTCATGGCTTTCTCAAGCCATGTCGTCTCACATGAGTACATGTGCATTGTAATGTGACGTCATGTCAAGTGGAAGCTAAGCATCAATAGTTGGATGTAACAGTCATAAAGTAGATGAAGAATCATGAGGGTACATGAACTATCAGAAAGGGGAATTCCAAGGGTCACCCCACCCTTTGCTATAAATAGTCTCTCATAACTCATTGTAAAGGCTTTTCGTCAGCCAAGCATCTGATAAGACTATCTTGGAAAGATATTGGACAATATTGTAATGTGCCTTGGCTTCTCGACTGCACAGAGCTAGTTCATCTCTTTGGAGGAGCAGGTGGATGTGGTTGTAATGTTTCACTATTGGGGCTAGTAGGTTTACATGGATGTATTGTATGATTGGAACTTACACTTCTTTATATAATAAGAGACAACAAATTTTCATGCATATGTTGTTATTGTAGTTGGACTACTCTAGTTTCTTTAATGATGTATGTTGTTTAACTTATGTATTTGTGTATGAACTGCCTTGTATAAAATTATATGAATAATGTTGCAAATGTGTTGTTGGTTTAACCAGAACTTTGGATTGTCGACTGATCTTCTTTCTAACTTGTGATGCATCTTCGCTCGTGTGTTCCCTTCCTAGCTTGTGATGCATCTTTGCTCGTGTGTTCCCTTCCTAACTAAGTACTGGTATAGGTTTTCAAGGGGTGCACTCATCCCAACCCACTTGTGTTAGAACCTCTCATTCACCTTCCTTGAATCACTGCAGTGGTCACACCCTTTCTATTCACAAAATTATCTTACTTGCCTCTGTGCCACATTGTAGTTAAGGCATTACCTTATGGTCCACTATTAGGACTCCTACACCAATTGGTCTGAGGTCTAATTGGGACTTCTTACCATGGAGATCCCCTTGACATGTTGGCAGGTCCAGCACCATCAAAATTTCTAGTGCTAGAAGGAGGGCCAGATGATAAGATGTGTCCTCTCATCCAGTGTTGAACCTCTACATACCTTTCATGGATTCTTGCACTCTTCTCCCTTTGTGATGTTTTTTGAATCATGAAGATGTCTCCATCACGAGGCAATTTTTTGATCTCTTTTCCACTTTCACGTATGATGGTGAAGGCAAACTAGCCTAGCTTGAGTACTTACATGAATTTCTTCCATGCTTCATGAGGAAAATGGGTGTTCTAACGAATAGGCTAGTTTGTTGCTTGCATACACACTTCGTGAATCTCCACATAGATGGTTCCTCAGCCTACCGGCTGACAGCATGCATTCACTTGAGCACTTTTGTGATCTTATTGAAGACCCTTTCTATCATTTTGATCTAGAACATCTTCACCGAAAAATGTTACAGAAATGGAAGGCTCTGCATGAATAGCTTATTGAGTTTTGGCAGCACTTTCATGACTTTCAGTTTCAAGCTCCGACAAGCCAGATGAAATTTGCTTATCTTTGGGACTAGTTTGAGTATTGCCTTAAGAAATCTGCCCATCCCAAGAAGAAGCTTGAGATAAAGCCTTGCTCAACATTCTTCATTGATGGAGCTGTGCGATCTCATGTGGATGCAATCACTGTCTCGACTAATTGTTTTCCTCCCTCTCATTCAACAACTCCACCACTACCAAGTGATCTTGAAGATCATGCTCACACAACTATTCATCTTTCACATTCTCCCAACATCACTTCACTCAATTTTCATGCAGATTTGGTTGTGAGTCCTTTGAGTTCTCATATGTATTTTTTTCTACGACCTCCATGTTCACACTTGGGTGTTCCTTTGGATGATCTTGTCTTGTGTTCATCCATTCTAGACTCTTCACTTGTTGTGAATGAGGAACAACCCATTAACAGAGTTAGTGTTGCCCATCCAACATGCGTTGTGATTCATGAAGAGTATGAGTGGAAGCTTGAACATCAACATTCAGTGAAGGAGGACTCCCTACTGTTACAGCCCCCTCTATTCTTTCCTGGCCTCTTTGGTGGACCTGCCATCCATGATTTTGCATGTGTGTCTTCATCCATGGATGCAACCATTGTTGATCACTCGCAGGACTCACCAGACGTTGGTCCATCATTCGACAACGGAGAGGATAAGCTATCCATTAAAATTCCACTTGATCTTTCATCTGTCTTTTCTGGAAACACAAAGGATGATTTTGTTCACTCTTCATCTACCCCTCCATTTGATTCATTTGTTCTTTCCTGTGGGGTTGCCATGGGCTTACCCCTATCTCCTGTTGTTACAAATCGTTTTATGGAAGATTTTGAATCCAAGGCTCTAAGCTCAACCCACCTCCTGCCTAAGCTTTGGAAAAGGTATGTAGATGACAACAATGTCATTTGGTCTCATGGCCAAGATGAGCTTGATCTCTTCTTCGAGCATCTCAACAGTCAATCCTCTGCTAATAAGTTCACCAAGGAGCAAGAATTCGATGGTTTCCTCCCATTCCTTGATATTCTTATTTCTAAGAATTGTGATGGTTCCCTCTCCCACCAAGTGTTTCGTAAGAAAACTCATATAGAGTAGCATCTGCATGCTAGTTCCCACCATTTCCTGGCTCAAAAATTGGGTTTTCTCAACACCCTTGCTACTCGTTCACTTAGGATCTCTGATGAAAAGAGCTTTGAGAAGGATAAATCCAATCTCCTTGATATCTTTGTTGAAAATGGTTATAGTAGATACTTGGGTCAAAAATCTTTCCTCAAAGCTAGCAAGAATTCCCTATCAAAAAGGGAACTGAAGGAGCGGGTTCCTGGCATCCATCTTCCATTTTTTCAAGGGACCACTGATAAGATTGTTAGGATTCTTAAGAAGCATAATGTCCCCTCAACATTTATAACCCTTGACACCATTCGTAAATCCCTCAAATCTGTGAAGGATCCTATCGACCCGAAGGATATGAAAGGAGTATATATTATCCCTTGTTCCTGTGGGACCCCCTATATTGGTGAGACTAGTCACTCCATTAATCAAAGGATTAGCGAGCATGCAGCTGACCTCAAACATAAGAGAATGAAGTCTTTTGCTTTAGCAGAGCATGCGGAGAGAACCAAGCATCATGTTTGTATTAAAGAGGCTAGTGTTGTTGTTAGAGGTTCACAGTTCCATCACTAGAAATTTAGGGAAGCCTTGGAGATGAAAAGAAGGTCGAGCAATCTCAATAGAGAGGATGGCTAGAAGATCAATAGTTGCTAGGTCCCAACACTCTCTTCCTAGTCATTTTCTTCCCTTCCTCCCTTCCCTTGTTGATTGCTTGTTCTTGTAACCTTTGGCCTTTGTTTTGTGATTAAAGGCTTCTTTTTTTTAAGAAAAATAATTACTTGAGGATTGAAATTAATCTAGGATTCACAATTGAAATAAACATTTAATTGAATCTAAATATTTATATTATTATAGTTTATAATATTTTATATATTTATTTTCATTAAATAGTTAAGACCCCCTTTTTTAACTAACTATTAATTCAACAAATTTATTTTATATATTGATGAAAAATTTTATTTATTATTTTTAAAACCTCTATGTAATATAATATTATATAGATATCTATATCTCTCTCTCTCTCTCTCTCATCTCTCTCACTCTCTCTCTCTCTATAATATATAATATATATATATAATATATTATATATATAATATATATATATATATATATATTATATATATATAAAGTAAAACCTCTAGATAATATATCCATTTGACTTCCTTTCTAAGTTTGGTTATGCCCCTAGTTCGGTCCATCTTATCGTTTCCTAGTCTAATCTACCCATTTGTCATTTTAACTATTACCTGATCTTGAATTATAGCCGCTGGAGTTTTTGCTATCACTATTTAACATGCGAAGCTAGATCTGATTCTTCGACTTGTCCTGATGATGAACCACACTGGTTGGTTTGAAACGTGTCAACAAAGTAAATATAATGTGATTTACGCTGAAAAATTCTCTCAAACTTGATATGGATCACAGAAGCCTCAATTCAATAATTGATTCATTTGATCATGAAGATGCTGATGAAATCATTGATTTTTTTGATCGTGGTGGTTGTGATCCATTTGTTTCCATATTTGATCACAATCATGAATCTATCACAGTTGATCTTTTGAAGCCACTGGTTTATGATGATCTATATGATGATGAAGTTGAAATACCCAAGACTTTTGAGGAACTTCAGCTCGAGCTGATGGTTATGTCAGACCCTTGCTCGCTTGAGGTTAGTCTCACTTCCAATCATGAAACTATTCAATCACCCAAGATCTCTCATCACTCATTTGTATACATTGAAGATCCATCTCACACATAGATCACATCTCCTCCACTCGAACTGCACGATCCCATCGCTTACGCATTGGAGGAATCTTACATTGCAATCACTCATTTGTGACGCAAGTTGTCTTTGTTTCTTTCATTTTCTTGCATGTCAAAGTAAGAGTGTGCTTATGCTCAAAAGTGGCATCCAGTGTCACACAACATGATAAGTCCACAAACTGCTCGTCATGTACTTGCACTCACTTATGTCCTATGGGAAAATTGAAAAACGAAGTGTGGTTGCCTTCATTATTATATCTTTCTTGCTTGCTCATTCTCACAACTGGGTTGCTTACTGATCAAGATTTCACCAACATGGGTCAACTAATGCACTAGTGGCTACATTGGAAATATCACTTCACATGATCAGGCCCATGCACTGTTAGTGTAGGAATAGGAGTAGTGTTTGCTTTTAGTGAATTATTTTGCATGCTTGTTTGCTTATTAACTTTGTTTGCTTGTTTGTTTGCTTAGTTTCTTTGCTTTCACTTTTGCTTATATTCTTGCTTTGCTTTGTTATTTGTTAGTTTGCTTGTTTCATTCGTAGGTTAGTTTTTCATGAAACCATGTATGACTCTTGAAACGAGCTACGTGAATTACAAGAGGGCATTCACAACTATCACTACTTGGTTATCTATCATCTTGCCTTTGTAAGAAGAGCTTGTTACTTTTATTACATGATACATTCAAGGAAAATATGTACTATTCGAAATTAATCTTGGTGAAAACACAAGGCTTGCATGCTAACTAGTGTCACCCTCTCTAGTTGGTTGTTTCTGGGTTAACCCTTGTCAGCTCAGTCAAGTAGAGTAAGGTGAGGGGGAAAAACTTAATAGGCACGTTAGAGATACAATAAACTACTTCTCTACCATGACAACCTCTTCTACTCTCAATGTCTTGTGATCCCTTTTCCACCTCTGAAATGAATAAGTGCTATGCACAGTTGAAAAAATGAAAAATGAAAAAATGAAAAGTCAAAAAATTCAAAATGAAAAAGGAATAGGACGAAAGAAAAGAAAGGCTTCCTATTCAGAGAGGTGATGCAAGTAACTCCACCGGGGTACTGACCAGGCTCACTAGTAGCGGAGCCACACTTGTGTTCCTATGTGACTCCACCGGGGTACTGTCCAGGCCTACTAGCAGTGGAGCAACACCAGAGATGAAACTAAGACTCTAAAAACTATACTTCTTGTGCACCTATATACCCCTCAACCAAAATCAAACAACTGTGTTTCCTTGGCTTGGAATGTGTGTCAATCAACCAAGAGCTTGGCGAATGTTACATCGTACAATCAAGCCAGTGTGAAACCAATATGATCTAAGAATTGAACAATACTTCTGAAGGTATGAGCATTGATTTGAATGAAAAAGGAACATTGAGAGAGCTAGAGTTCTACTAGTGTGTCACCAAGTGTTGTAGCAGCTACAAGCACCCTCCAAATTTTCTGCTTAGTTTTGTGTTGGAGCCTCCCTGCCAACTTTTCATAGCAGCTTGCCTTGCTTCGGCAAGTACACAAGCTTTAGTGTTTTTCTTTCACAAAGGCAACCTATCGATCACAACTTGATGCATTCCCTTCACAAGTTGTTCACCCAGATTTGTTCTAGTTGTAGGTTGAGTAGCTTCCCTAAGAAAATTGTACATTTCTGTATGGAAACCAACCTACCCTCCATAAATTGTGGAATCCTGTTTAGTGGCCTGATGGGCCCCCAGATTATGCAATTCTGTCAGTCAACACCCCCAATAGGAATTGCGCAATTTTCCCCAGTAGGGTTGCTCAGCCTCGAATTTAGACAAATCTGAGTAGTAGTTAACTACTCTGTCTAGAATTTCCAGAAATCTCCTGGGCAGTCAAACCAGAAATGTGCATTTCCTTCAAGCATTCAAACAACCTCTTGCATGTGTAGATGACTTAATCGGTTCCCTCTAGGATTGAGCAAAACAGGCTTGCATACATGGGCTAATTCCCCCAAGGTATCATGCAAAGGCATCCCTTGTTTCAGAGATCTATGTTTAGCAAGTGGAGGTTACATGCAAGGATCATTTCAAAAACCTGCCACCAAGTGTCGCTTTCCCTAGATTTGTGGCATGCACATCACAACCTCAATGTTATCAAATCTCATCAACCAAATGCTACATTTCTCACATCAACCTTGCAACTCTGACATCCCACATCACATCTTGGAACAATGAACGCATTTAGCTCATTGGTTTTGGGGTAAGCCCGCTTCTGATGCCTTGTGTTACATTTCTGTCACTTTTTATGTTTTCTCTTGTATGAGTATTGTTTCCTTGATTTCTTTGAGTGTTTTCTATCGTTTACATGTATATTAGCTTGTCCTAGCATCGTTTCAGTTTTCGTCAACATCTAACTATTGTCACATGCATGAAATTGTTTTACCGATTAAGCAACTTGCATCACCCACATGCATGTTGTTCCATTTTTTGAATCTGGCATTCGTCATTCATGCATGATCATTCACTTATGCTTACACTTAGTATCACCATGCATTCTAACTCTCATTCACTTTCAGTTACTCGTCGGCGAGTCTGAGGTGCCTTGGCCCAGACTCCGCCTCACTAAGAGCTTCACCAAGACAACATTGCACAATATTGAGAGGGAAAGCTTTGTCTTCCTCTAAAGAAATGCACATTTCTTCCCAAGCACTATCCTCCAGGACTATTTTTCACATTTCTGAGGGACAGTGACTGCTGGCCTACAAAATTGCGCAATGCAGTCACTGAGCCTCCAGTCATTGCTAGGTGAGATTGCACATTGCGTAATTATAGTAGTTAGCAATGAGACTGGACTGTGCATTGCACAGTTCCAGTAGTCATTCAGTCTCCCAGTAGCTTGGACTGTGCCTTGTGTAGTCTCGGTAGTCGGTCTCCTGACCTCCCGGCTGAAATTGCTCAACCTTCATGATCTGTCACACAAGTATGTTGCAAGTCTGTTGTCAAGTTCATTTTGGTTTTCAAATGGCAGATTGCTTGCCACAAGTTTTTCCATGTCTCCAGGTATTGCAGATGTTCATCTGCCTCTCCGAACTATAGGTACAATGGTTTCCAAGGGAGTAGAGTCGAAGACATCGTTCAGAGCACGGCTAGAGATGCAGTCGATCAAATGTCTATGAGCTTGTCTACTCACAAATATATCAAGTTCTTCATAGACAAGATCATCAAGATGTCACAGCAAGCAACATCATGAACAACAGCTAAAGGCATCATACCGAACACAAAAAATACAACAAATGCAGTGAACGCAATGAATGTAGTGAATGCAGCCAGTGCAATGAATGCAAGAGGAAGGTTGTTGACAATAGAGAGGCATAACAAAGTTGCAAGATCAAGCAGATCCACTGATAATGAAAGAAAATTTGGAGACTTAGACTATGAAGTGAAGGTGTGACATGAAGATTGTGCGAAGACAGAGAATGGAACAAAGAAGTAGTTGGATGTGTTGAAGCAACAACTTAGGAAGAACATGAAGCTACACAAATAGATGAATGAGTTGCAATGGGAACAGGAACATTAGTGGGCACAACATGCTCTCACGGATGAAACTGCACGCATACAAGTTAAAGATCCATCGTAGCAACTGACACGGAGGAGACATGGTGATGATTTTTGTTGATGGCATGCAATAGATTAAGTAGCATGCATGTCATTGTTCACATGCATTCAATCCAACCCATTCAACACAATCACCAAGGCGAAGACAAGAAGCAAGTCCAACTGGAGCTGAACATGTACTTCAACAAGTTGATGTGCATGACCAGCAAAACACACTTGAAGATTGGCATGGACACTATGCATCAGTGTGTTGCTGGTCTAGTCACACCCAAAAAGACCATGTGCATGTTAGCAGACGAGTTAGATGAAGGAGCCAAACCAATGCACCGGTTGGAATGGAGGCAACAATTTGCTTTAGCAAGATGTCACCATCAGATGCATGCACACCATCATGGACAACCAATCTCAGCATCAAATCACCACCTTCATGGTCACAAGCATGCCAAAGAGTTGGTCTCATCACAACGAAGCAAGTGTCAGTGATTTCTTGAATGGCTTGCTCAATCCATGTTGTCTCACATGAGTACATGTGCATTTTAATGTAACGTCCTGTCATGTATAAGTTAAGTGTCAATATTTGGATGTAACAGTTAGATTAGATGAATATTCATGAGGGTAGATGAACTATCATGAAGGGGAATGTCAAGGGTGACCCCACCCTTTCCTATAAATAGTCTCTCATAACTCATTGTAGAGGTTAGCCAAGCTTCTAATAAGACTATCTTGGAAAGAGCTTTGACAATATTGTAACATGCCCTGGCTTCTCCACTACATGGAGCTAGTTCATCTCTTTGGAGGAGCAGGCGGATGTGGTTGTAACAATTCACTGTTGGGGCTAGTAGGTTCACATGGATGTATTGTATGATTAGAAATTACACTTCTTTATGTAATAATATCTAACACATTTTCATGCATATGTTGTTGTCGTTGGACTCCTCTGGTTTCTTAATGATGTATGCTGTTTAACTTAATTATTTGTCTATGAATTGGTTCATATGAAATTATATGAATCATGTTGCATATATGTTGTTGATTTTACCATAACTTTTGATTGTCGACTAATCTATTTCCCATCTTGTGATTCATATTCACTCATGTGTTCCCTTCCCAACTGAGTACTGATATAATTTGTTAGGGTGCGCACTCATCCCAACCCACTTTTGTTAGAACCTCTCATTCACCTTCCTTGACTCACCACAATGGTCACACCCTCGATACTGATAGAGTTATGTTACTTGCCTCTATGCGACATCATGGTCAATATTTGTTGGTAATTTGTCTTCCAGAAATATGCCATGAAATTAGAATGACATGAAGCAAAGCCAGATGGAAAATCTAATGGATCAATTTTTGATGAGTTAAGGAAATGACTAACTCATCGATAAAAGTAATGGATGAATTGTTCCCTATATATAGAAGTTCCTGAAAGTTGAAGACTCCTTAAATAAATTCATAACATTGAAGAAGGGAGCTCTTCATGTAGTTGATTGTTTTAGGATATAAGTCTCTGGTTAAGAGGGAGCCTAAGAAGAAGTTTCCTACTTGGAAGAAACTCAGAAATTCCTAGGTTGGAAGCTTAGGTACATTCCTTTGTGATAGGAATGAGTACGTTACTTTAATGGAAGAATACCTCCTCGTATAAGGAGCGATAGATGTGTTGTTCTATGCTTCACATGAGAAGACAAAATGGAGGATTTTGTAATCATTTGGCATCTAATGCTCTTGTGGGATGAGTTAAGGAATCGCATGGAAGTGTAGTCACAGTGGATGGATATTATTCTTGGGAGTGGGGAGTCCAAGAAAAGAATAGTCCACATGGAGCATATTCAGAAAGAAGTTGGGCGGGGTATGTTCTGAGAGAGACAATGATGAGGATGTATTTAAATCATTTGTCTCATCAGAATATTTGTCTGATCTTATGGAGAGATAGATTTTTTAGTCAAGGCATTTCTATATAAATTTAGGTTGGTATGATGCTATACAAATGAGTTACAAATTTGAATTATTCTTAAAAGAAATTATTTAGATTGACAATGACCAAGTACCATTATGAATACCTCGCTTGTTAAGAGGGAGTGTTGAAAAGTGTAACTAGGTTTGGTCTTTGTAATTACATGTAATTGTAATGATGTAATGGAAATAAAATTATTTTGGAAGCCTTGCTTCATGGGTTTCATGAGCAATTGATTTTATTTTAGATGGCTCCGATTAGATTCAAAGTGTGTATGTCATGTATGAATAACCCTACTTGGGGATGTAACAAATGTATCTGAGTTAATAGGATTGTCTAGTAGCTCTCAAATGATAAGCACTAGCTCTCTTCCTCATGTCGGCTTCAATATTAACAAAAAACTCAAGTCAGCTCACAGGTAAAGGGACACACCTATTCTAATGAGCATGTCAGTTCATTTATGGAGGACCAACAACTATATATACCCTACTAAGATCTTGCAGAAGGAGAACACAGAACTCGAATACCTCTATAATTTCAGTAGGTAATTATTGTGAATAGAACTTTGCATCTATGAGATTTTCGCATAGCAATTAAAATGAAAAGTTCAGGTAATTTTGGTTGGGTAGCAGAAGTTCAGAATTTGGACAACTCTGAGATTTTCAGTGCTAGTTACATTCAAAAAATTTGGATGATCTCAATGGGGAAGTACAATACTTAGATCTTTGTATTAAGAGATGTTTTTTGGTGTTATATCAAAACATACAAAGAGGCAACAAAGATATGAAGTTTAGATCTCAAACAAAATGTTGTACAGAAGCCATAGAACCCATGATGTGAAAGAGATGCCACTAAGAGAAGTATTATAACATCTTACTAAAGTTGTCGTAAGCACAATTCGGTAACAAAACAGTGATATAATACAACGTCATCGCAAGTGTATTATGAAAGAATATGATCCCCATTTGTAGGAGCAACCAGAAGGAGGATGAAGAAGACAGTAAAATTTTTTAGTGACTTGATCTTGGAAGAAACTAATAGATTAAGGGTCTCAGTCTTCGTATTCATCAATTTGAACCTCTAGAAGAAGAATTTGTGTGGGTTTTCCTCTCAAAGAGTGAAACGTTTTGACCTTGGATTATAGCCTATATGATGTGTCTCTTGTGTATTTATGTTCATGCATTGGTTACTATTTGTTGAAGAAGAACACTGATAATCTAACGTATATAAGATCCTAATGTAAAGAAGTAAAAAGCATTCATAAGTAGTCACTAATGGAAGTGAAACCCTCTAATTCTAATGCCCTAGATTTCCCAACAACAAGCCTATCAATAAGAAGAAATTCAACCTCATTTGGACACTAACTCAAGCAAGTTTGCTCTCCACAAGATAGAAGCCAAAAAAGTACAAAGAAGGAGAAGAATAACAAGTTTGAAGTTTTGGGCCTCTCTCTCTCTCTCTCTTTAGGGTTTCTATAGTTACTAGGTAAGATGAAATTGTGAAGTTGCATCGATGCTTTGAAGCTTCATCAAAGTTGGGAAGCTCCATCGAAGATGTGAAGCTGAAAGGTCAAAGTTGTCAAGATTTAAATATGTGTCAAATCTATGAAGCTACAAGGTCAAAGTTGTGAAGCTTCAAGGTCGAAGCTATGAAGTTGCCTCTAGGTCAAAGTTGTGAAGTCACATCTAGGTCAAAGTTGTGAAACTGCTAGGTCAAAGTTGTTGAAGTTGCATCAAGGTCAAAGTTGCAAAAATTGTTGTCGGGGTCAAAGTTGTCAACAAAGTTGATGGAAGGTCGAAGTTTATTGTTGGAAGTCATTCAAGAAGGAAAAGGTTGACTTGATCTTGGAGGCTCTTGGTCAAGGGTTATAGGTCTTAGAATTCTTCAATTGAATTTATATTAGAAGAGAATAATTTTGATGTATTTTCCTCTTAGTTGGAGAGGTTTTTGCCCTGGATGATCACCTAAATCTTGTGTCCTATTGTCTCACTATTCTTTTTGATTTGGTAGTTATTTGATGATAAAGAACACTAATAATAATAGAGGAAAAATGAATGTAATCAAGTAAAGTAAAAATATATCACAAACAATTATCAATGTAAGAAAAACCACCTAATCTAGATTCCTTCAATTTCTCACATGGCATCAAATCTAAGGTGAATTCATCAAGGAAGGAAAAAACAAACAAGGATACTCAAGGGCATAATTTGTAGTAATGAAATTTGAAAATTACAGTCACCTAAAGGAGCCAAAGTTTGGGTCAAAGAAGGACTATTTAGCAAGCCAAATTGTCAAGAGAAGGAGACAAGGTCAAGCAGAGTAAAAATGAGGAAAACCTATCCATATTCCAACCACACTTGTGACCTAGGGTTTCTGTAGAAAAGGCCAAAATTGTGGACCTCCTACAACAAGCCAAAATTCTGAAGAAGGGACAAAAATTTGAGGTTGTGAAACAAGTTTGACTAGGGTTGACTTGAAGGAAGAAAAACAAGAAAAAGCATTGTCATCATCAAGGAATAAATGTGATCTCCCTTTAAGCCAAGGATCAGTTTTGAAGAAACACATCTTCTATTATATACATCATCATCAAAATCAAGAAGGAATCAAGTTGAATATTTCATCATCTAGGAATATCTTCACTTGACAAGTAAGTATTTTTATATATGTATTTGAAAATGTCAAAGTGAATTCATATTTTAGGGAGAGGAACAAATTGGATAGATCGTCAAACTTTCTTGCATGGAAGAATAGGATGGATTTTATCCTCATATAAAATGAAGTCATTGGTCATGTTAAGGGTTTAACTGTTCAACAACCAAAAGGACAAGCTTAAGCTCTACAAGATGAAGGAGGAATAGCCTCATATTTTATGAGGGTGTCACAAATAAGAGACCAACTCCAAGAGTTGGGAGTAATAATGTATGACATCGAAGACTACCATAGTGTTGAATGCACTACCAAAGAAATTAGGAAACTTCAAGCATCTATGGGAAGAAGGAAGCTACTCCATTCAATGAAATATGGCAATTGTGAAAATAGAAGAAACTAGGCTAAAGGAAAAATCGATGTAGGATCAAGTGAGAAATGTCAAGTTTTTTTCTACCATGGCTAGAAGAAAAAGGGAAGTTTGGGAAACTTGGTTCTCATAAAAAGAAGAAGAACACAATGAAGGTTGAATGCTATGGCTATCATGAATATGGCACTACAAGAAAAATGGTCTAAAGCTCAAGAAGGAAAAAAAAATAGAAATGGAAGAAGCCCATATCATTGAAGAAGTGGAAGAAGTTGAAAAGAAGAAATCCATGGAGGAGGTAAAAGGTCTCTACTATGACTGAGATAGTCTTCCTCACCTAGTCCTTTTCAAGTTTTTGTTTCAGGTTGTTTTTTGTAAAGTATAACTATCATGAGAATCATGATATGATGCATCATTTTAGGAGATGGGATCATAGAAGCATATGATTGAAAGCAAGAACTCATGACATAATCATAAATAAGCATGAAATATAGCTAAAATATAAGTCTATGGATGTTACCTATAGAAGGATGTAGCTCTTGGTGACCTCATTAGAAGCATAAGTAGTACTTATGGGAAAAAGAAGTCATCTAGTATAGATATCATCATACATCATTCAAAATTAGCATTTGAAGGATGAGGATGATCAATATCCTCTTTTGGAATCTTCATTGAAAGGTTCACCCACTGAAAGAAGAAAGTGTCCTTCCGAGAATTCCAACTTGTATGGGATTCATGGGATGATGGTATGATGTCAAAAGAAGTGAAGCAGGTCAAGGGATTGAAGTTCATTTAATCAAGGAAGTTGTCAAAGGAATTTTGGATGATAAAAATAAAGAGATGAGGTATGTATGCTTGTACTTGGTAAAATAGAGTCATGTCACCTGGTCATAGATATCAAGAGTGAGTGATCTAAGTCAAGAGCATGATCAAAAGAAAGGATCTCCTCCTGTGAAACAATTCATGCAAGAATGATTCACACATTGACTAGATGAAATCAACATAATATGTCCTCATATGAAATGTGATGTGGTTGAAAAAGTTGAAGGATCAATGATTGGAAGTTCCTAGGAGGGACTGTGTAAATAAATAAACAAAGAGATAATGGAAAATGCAACTATGGAGAAGACAATCAACATTCAAGGACTAGAATATTTGACTATTATATCTCCATGGGAAAGATATGAGGATGTTGATAAAGTTTGAAAAAGAAAGAGACCCTTGACGTTGTATATAATTTTGGAGATGTGTCAATATTTATTCAAGATGTTGATGTGAAAACAAGAAGAAGTCATGATGAAAAGACCATCACAAAGGTAAGTTTGATTTGATGTTCATTATTTATTTTTGAACAGTATTTGGATGGGCTAATGGAAGGATACCAATGAAATATTTTTTTGTGTAATCTACAACTGATACTTATGTGGTATGATGAAAAATCCTGAAGGAGAAATGATGTGAAGAAGGTAGCAAGATACGAAGAAAAGGCCAAATATAGGCTAATGGATCACTTTTTGATGAAATAAAGGATGACATGACTAACATGATTAATGAATGAAAATGATGGATTTTTGATGCCATATGAAGAAGTCCAAAAATATGTGTGGTCCATAACAAAGAAGAAACTCATGACATTGAAAGAGGGAGCCCTACAAGCAATCGATTGTCCCATGATCTCCACCTAGATAGCTGCTTGAGGCAAGTCCCTAATTAAGAGGGAGATTGGGTACATTCCTTTTATGGAATAGGTTGGTAATCCCTATATAAAAGGGAGTGACATATATGGTTCTCTACTTCATGTGTCATACGCTAGACCACGACTAACAACCGTAAGTCTTAGTGCAAGGCATGAGGAGAGATGGACACATCATTCTTGTCTTCACCTAGGAATATAGAATGGGGGTTTGGCTAAGCATATGTCATTTGATACTATTTGAGGATGTGGTAGGGAATCCAATATAAGAGCAGTCATATAGGAATAGTATTCTTTTAGGGCTAGGAATCCAAGATAAGAATAGTCGTAGCGGAACATACTTTGAGAGAACCTAGGTGGGGTATGTTCTGAGAGAGAAAATGGTGAGGGTGTCTATAAATCATTGGTGTCACCAGCATTGTGCTATGATATTGTGGATATATAGATATATTATTCAAGTCCTTGCTATGTGAAAATGTTGGATGATATGATTCTATATAAATGGGTTACCAATCTGAATCTTCTTATGAGAATTCCTCAGATTGAGAATGTCTAAGTATCTTGTATGGATTATGAATACCTCCCTAGTTAAGAGGGAGTATTGAAATATGTAACTGGGCTTGGCCTTCATAATGACATATGTAATCATGATATTATGTATTTAATGAAAAGAGAAAAATAAATTTATTATTTGTGTTCTTGAGGCATGGGTTTCATGCTCAAGGGAAATTTATTTTTAGGTCAAGCACCCATTGAGTATTTCTAGGTTTGTCATAAAGTCAATATAGTCATTTTCATGTTTTGAAGACCCATTTGGGCATGTTACATATTGTAAAGAAAAATGTGTTGAGTCAAAATAGAGTCAAAGGACCCTCCAAGACCTCATCATGACACAAAGATCAAGTCAGGCTACATGAAGGGACAAGTCGGCCTCAACATAGAAATTTGTACCCCTCACAAGCCTATAAATAAGAAGGAATTCAACCTCAGTTGGACCACTCACTCAAGCAAGTTTGATCTCCAGAAGATAGAAGCTAGAAAAGGATGAAGACAGAGAAGAAGAATGCGTTTGAAGTTTTGGGCATCTCTCTCTCTCTCTTTTGTTAGGGTTTCTAGAGTTACTGGGAAAGATGAAATTATGAAGTTGCATCAAAGTTGTGAAGTTTTACCGAAGATGTGAAGCTGCATTGAAGCTGGGAAGTTGTATCGAAGTGCTAAAAATGCCAGGTCAAAGTTGTGAAGCTAGAAGGTTGAAGTTTTGAAGCTGCATTGAAGTTGTGGAGCTACAAGGTCTAAGTTGTGAAGCTGCAAGGTCAAAACTATGAAGCTGCCTCTAGGTCAAAGATATGAAGTTTCCTCTAGATTGAAGTTGTGAAGCCACTAGGTTGAAGCTGCTACAACTACATTAAGGTTGAAGTTGCATAAATTGTTGTCATGGTTGAAGTTGTTGGAGAAGTTGTTGAAAGGTCAAAGTTTGTCGCTGGAATCCATTCAAGACGGAAAAAATTAACTTGGTCTTGCAGGGTCTTGGTCAAGGGTTATAGGTCTTTGAAGTTTTCAGTTGAATTCCTATAAGAAGAGCATAATTCTGATGGGTTTTCCTCTCAGTTGGAGAGGTTTTGGCCCTGGGTGATAGCCTACATCTTGTGTCCTAATGTCTCATTGTTATTTATGATTTGGTAGTTGTTTGATGATAAATAACACTAAAAATAATAAAGGAAATAAGAAGTTACTCATCAATTAAAGTAAAAATACATCACAAACCATGATCAAAGTAAGAGAAATCAACTAATCTAGTTGCATTACATTTCTTAACACTTTGTAAAATCTCGTCCATACATATGCTTCACTATAAATACTTTGAGTCAAATTATGTTTTAGCATAATCACATACATTGGATTTCTACTAAGAATACCTTGAGATATCTCTATGGTACAATCAATTATGGATTGAGATACATTGCGTGGAATTTGAGGCTACATGGATATTTAGATGCTTATTGGGTTGGAAATATGGTGGATCAAAATAGCACGTTAGGATGTTGCTTCTCATTGGATCTACTTCAATTCATGGATGAGTAGGAAATAGAAATCAATTTCTCTAAGCACCACCAAGGCCGAATACATTGCAGCTAGTATGGCCTGTTGTGAAGTTGTTTGGTTGAGGAAGCTCTTCAGTGAACTATTTGAGCATTTGTTAAACACCGTCATGATCCATTATGATAACTGGAGTGAGATTCACCTTCCATAGAAGCCTGTGTTCCATGACCTCTCCAAGCATATTGACATTAGGTACCACTTTATCCTGGATATAGTACAATGGGGAGCGAAAAGACTCCAACACATTAGGAGTGATGAGAATATTGTTGACATCCTCACAAAGCACTTGTTGAAGGTAAAATTATTAGCCTTGTGAGAGAGACTTGGCATTGTGGAAGGACCCTCCCATGAGGGGCACACTTTATCTGAAAATTGAGCTTTGGAAGCTCCTCATGGCCTCAGGTACTTCTTGGAGCTATGAGCAACCATAGGCTGAGTGGTTCAACTTCTTCTATAGGTATGTTGTGTATAAAGTGAGTACTTCACCTTCCTGTGTGATACCCCATGATGATATATGAGAGCATAGGGTGTGTGGTTCACCTTCCCATATAACTGATGATATATGCATAGGATGAGCGGTTCACCTTCTCCTATGGCATATCAGTAGGATGAGTGGTTCATCTTCTCCTGTGAATGCCCCAGTGTACATCCTACCCATGTACTCTAGGACTCATGGGAAGTACCTCTCATCTGGCTAATTATTTTGGAAAAGAGGATTGATACCATAACACTATAGATGGACACATTATGTATTGTCATACTCCCTATGTCTAGGATGCATGGTGTTCAACAACTTGATCTGTGATCAAGTCTGATTGGGGTTCTACCCCTAGTTATGTGGAATAATTTTTTTTAGTGGAGAGTGTTAGGGTCTTACGACTCACTCTCGATTGCTTCTTCTTCATTATCTATATTAGTGTTCAACAGGGTTGAGACAAGATGCAGAGATGGTACATGATGATATGATGTCATGATGATCAATGGTTAGATATTAGTAGGTAGAAATGTCCCTAGTTGAGAGGAAGCGTTAAAATTGGCAACTAGGGAAAATTCTATTTTAGACATCTCATTTTATGGAGATAATTACTACATTGAATTCCTCTTTTTGAGAGGACAAAAATTGACCTAAAGATCACAAAATTTGGACAAGGTGAAATATGTTTTTTAGGTCAAGCCCTCACATATGTAAAATTTTAAGGTCGGCCACATCATCATGTAGGCTCATGAAGCCCAACATACATATCTTTTGACCCTCAACAACTTGTATAAATAAGGATGACCTCAAACATCATTTTGTATCTCATCAAATCATACATCCTTCTCTCTCCTCATCTAATTGGTTCATACAACTATTGGGCAGTTGATTTTTCTCACACATGTGGCAAAAAGGAGGACAAAAATTATAGGGCCAAAAGTATGAAGTTTTTCTATAGTTTGACTAGGATTTGAACAATGTTGACTTTTACTTTCTAGGAAGCTTTTGACTTTAGTTTCTGGGAGAATCTCTATCTCAACATGCCACATTTATTGGCACAAAAAACTGAGGTTATCTGGGTATTTTGAACTGTGTTGATCACAAGCCTATTTGACACTGGGTTGACTTCAGGTTGAATGAATTTGACTACAGATTTGTTGACTATTTTGGACTGAATTTGACCATAAAGAGAGGCAGAGTTCCTATATCCTTTGAATGAGTGGTTTTGGGGAAATTTGACGAGAATTTGTCTGCTTTTGAATTTCTATTTAGGACTAATTTGACTATTGTTGTTTGAGTGCAGAATTGGAAATTTGATAGGGTTGTTTTGGAAAGTGCTTTGGAAAGTCAATTTTGAATTTGAATTTTTATCATTGTACTCTGTGTGTGTTGAACATTTTATATTATTATAAGAAGAATCAATCAAATGACTTTCTCGATCTTGGGGTTTTTCCATGGCAATCGCCTAATACTGGTGTTCTCATGTCTTGGTTTATCTTCTGCATTTAATATTTATGTTCCATATATAGTTACTATCAATGTGATTATAGGTTAAGGTGATTTCTATTGATAATTAAGTGGAAATTTTCATTAGGATGATAAAAGGACATTGAAGTAATTGTTGCATTCATAGAACATACCATGGTTATCTCAAATTAACAATTATTCTACGACATAGACCAATATGTTCTTGTACTTCTTCACCTCACTGATTACATATAAGAGATTAGGCTATTGTAAATTTCACATTCCTCCCATGAAAATATAGGTATGGTAGCATATGATATGTCCATTTGGAGGGTTCCCTAAAATTTCCCAACCCATGATCTCAAAAGGAGCATACCATATGAGGTCAGGATATCATCCTCCACTATATCCATGACTAAACTATTGTTTGGTATTTGGGTGAGGGAAACCACTAAACATTTGATGATATTGAGATACTTTACTCTCCTTGAATCAAACAAGTAAATATTATGGTATGGTTTGGTAATCTAAGTTCTAATTCTACCATGACTGACTTGGGTATGAGGTTGTGAGATGCCCCCGAATCTAGCATACACATGTGTAGAAATTTATTGTGAACATTCAAGGAGATCTAAAGGGGAGGATTATCATCATTTTGTTCTTCAATGTGAAGCCCATAATCCACACGAGGGTAGTCCTCTCAGACGTTCAGAGTTTCATTGTGTTAAAATTGGCAACTAGGGCCAAACTCCATGTGGGTCATCTTATTTATGGAAACTGATATTTTTCTTTGATTCCTCTCGTCAAGAGGTGTAGGATCTATCTAAATATCATCTGATTTTGATATATAGTCATGGAGATGTGAATTTATTTATGTTATGTGACAATTCATCAAGGTCATCCAGTAATCCAATTACCCCCATCTATCCTCAACATTGCACTATAAATACAGGTGGTTTGCAAGTCATTTTAGACACACCTCTTGTGATCTCTTCCTCTTCACTTGTCTTTGGGTTTTGGTGGGAGGAGAGATCTAAAGAGGATACACTGCCCTAGAGGATGCCCTAGACCTTAACGTTGTCATGGAGGAGTTTTGTCACAACAAGAGAATATCCTATGTTGTCCTAAAAGATGTTTCTCTAAAGAAGAAATAATAGACCTGAAGTTGCTATCCTAAGAACCCTAAACATAGGTATAGAAGAGAACCTATGATGTTGAACTATGAGACCTAAATCCACTAGCATCATGTGCCCTAGCCGTAGGCTTATGAGGATATATACATGCAGAAAAGAGGAGACCTATATGCATCTTAAAGAAGCACCTATTTTCTCCAAAGAGGCATCTCTATCCAGTGTTAAGGGTGGCCCTAATCTGCAGCTACTTAAGGTATAAATCTGTAGTATTATCCACCTAACTACAGTCCTCCAAGGTGATATAATCCACAATAAATGAGGATCCTATGCAACAAGAGGCCTTCACTAGCCCTATACGGAGTCAAAAGGAAGTTTGTTCAAACATGCCCTAGCCAAACTCATAACAAAGTTTTATGATGCCTAATCAGACCTATGTTTTGGACAGGGACAATGTGAAGCTTCAGGCATACAAGGAAGGCTTGAAAGTGGCTTGTATGACATGGAGAAAAGTGTTGAAATTTATGTATTAAATTATGTCCAACAAGGCATGCTTGGATAGCATATGTTAGGGTTCTGTTGACATAAATGCAAGGGCATAAGTGTTACATGATGTAGACCTTGATTTAGAGTACAATCACTTGAATGGGGCAAGGGGTGAAGGATATGAACAATGAATGTAATCACTATGTTGAAGACCTTCGTTAGAAACCTTTGGAACAACAAAAAGGGACTATTAGAGTGCAGATTAATATAGGTTTGTGTTCAATAACCTTGGTGGAGCCCCATCATTGATAGAAGGTAGATTTATGAGCTTTTCATGTATGAAGGTATAGACTTCCTTGTGAGCAGTAGAGGAAAACTCTGTGTTAGGCTACAGGCCATAACACCATGTCAATATTTTGTATGGGTATTTGAGGACCCATATCATTAGCATAATACATGGAGTTTTCATACTACTAAAGCCGTTAGAGGGTTGAATGATGTTGCTAAAATATGAGATGGGTAATGCTATTGTCATGGGTTGGTATTATGCATTCAGGATCAGACTGCTAGCTAGGTGCAACATGGTGATGGACTCACCTTGGAGCATTAGTTGAAGAATGTTTTCCTTCATATGAGTTCAAAACAACATTCGTTGTCATCTTCATGGTGAATACCTCTGAAGTCTGATCATGAAAAGTCAAAGCGTTGACTTCTGATGTATATGTATTATCTGTCTCTTCGCTGAACTATTGAAGAATTTAAGAAAAATCGATCAAGTGTTTCCCCACATTGGGGTTATGATGCCTTAGGGTTGAATAAAGACTCCTGGGCTCTAAATAAATTATTAGAGAAGACAAAATACCTCTTAGTACATTCCTATTTACCCAAGCAAAACGTTTGAATGATTTGGGCTAATGGACATATTTATGGATTAGATAATACAATGATGAATTTCTTGATTGACACATTCAATGAACCCTATTAATGGATCTAAACTCTTTGAAATATAATGGTTGACATTTAATTCATGATATTTACTTTATGCAATTAGAATAGGTTTCTTTACTTGTACTTTCTTTCTTGCAATAGGTTAACGTTTCTGTTTTGAGCATTTCATTTTCTGTAATTAGTTTAGGATATAATTTTAGTACATTCACTCCATTACATCATGATTGATGAGCCTCATCATTGGGTAATTATATGGGCCTTAATTCACCTCCTTGCTAAGTCAAACCAACTATTCTCACAAATTATTGCATACTTTTGATTATATTTTGTTTATCAGATAAGTTAGAGTTGGATATTTTGCCTTGTGGTCTAATGTGCATGTACTGTGGGATTAAAGGGTAAAAACAAGGAATTTTGGCAAAGATTTGGTTAGAACTCAAATGGGACAAGGGAGAGGAATTATAGGAGGGAAATCTTCCTCATTTACTACCCCTCCATTCGAATATTCCTCCATCATCTCGGAGTGAAAACAGGTAAATCATGAGGACTAGAAGGCAGCTGAGCAAGTGGAAGTCAAAGCACCAGTTTATCTCTAGCTTGGGAGATTTTCCTCCATAATTTTAAGCAATTCATTGGAGACTTTAGAAGTATAAGTAGAGAGGCTTAAGACCTTGGTAGGATTCAATTATTATTTGGACTTTTGATTGTAAAACTTTACTTTATTTTCGAGCTGCAAGACTTGTGATAGTTGCTGATGTAATCCATTGTCTTGATAATAAGAATGAGTTTTGTTTTGAGCCAACATTAAATTAAATCAGAGGCTACAGCTCCTGGGTTAGGGCCCAATCCTAGAAGTTAAGGCTACTCTTTACTATACATGTATTCTAGCATAGATCTATGGTTTTATCACTCATTTTCTTAAGTAGCTACATTCTCATTACAATAGTGTAGAGTAGATTGGTTGTGTTTTAAATTTCTAGTTATTACATGAGCTTTCGAGTTTTTTGCCTTAATTCAATACTTGGTTCATTTCATCATTATTCTCTTCAATCACTCTCTTTCTATAATAGATCTCACTCATATTCTCATTTCCTTCAGCACAAAATACTTAAGTGTGAGCCAATAAATCACGTCTTAAGCGTATTATACCTTTAGATCCCCTTGTTGTCTAATCCACAGTGAACCTGACAAATCACTGTCCAATTCATTTCAGCACTTGAATTTATGCATTTCAGATCTCCACCATCAATCTATTTAGCTTGATTCTCCAGTTGCTTTTCCACTTGACTCCTCGAACCTCGTTCTGCATATCCTTAAAACGCTGCCACTCCCAAGCTTTAAATTGGTCATTCAATACTATCCAATAATTGTAAACATAAAAAAAAATAAAAGAAAGTGGAAATAGATCTAGTTTAGTTTCCTTGTTTACACCCTAGCATGGTTTGATGCTCTTTACTTCTACAACTCAGATAGTAGCATTAGGTTAGTGTTGATTTATCAATTCTACTTAGTTTAGCTGTTTAAAAGGTTAATTAGGATATGGTGTGATTTAGCATTACATGCTGTTTTATTCATTACTATAGTAGAGTGGCTCTCTTAGAATAGATTTTATCTTCTTCCATCAAAGAATCAAGCTTCTTCTGACTCTATAGAAGTCTGGCTTGGAACCCCTCAGGTCTCTGGCTAGATGAACAAGTGACAACATACAGGACCTTCACTTCTACTTGTTCAAATAGCACTGTCACCTCCAAGTTTGTATGAAGCTCGGGTTGATAAGTAAGGCTAGTAGCCCAGGAGTTGCAACATCCTTGTTGCAATCCTAGTGCTCATCACTTTTTGGTGCCATTGTCGGGGAGGTGTCAGAGTAGAATGTGAGTACTATTTTTCTTCTATTTCTAGTCTACTTTCATTTCTTCTCTTTCTAGTCTCCAATATTCTTCCATTAGTTTATTTCTACAAAAGTAATCCAGTAGCTTCCTTTCTTTCATCTGTCATTATCTACTTTCCTTTCCATTCTGTCAGTAGTTTTCATTCAATCAGCAATTTCATTCTACTTTATTTTCCATTCTGCAAGTAGAATTTCAATTCAGCAAATAGTTTATTTCTATTAGTAGTTTTCATTCAATATGGAATTTCATTTTTGCAAAGTAATTTCTTGCTAAAAATCTTCCAAAAACCAACCCAAAATCATTTCCTTTCATGCAACGTAGGAGCAGGGACAATTTAGGAAAATTCTTGCCAAATACCCCCACTGCATCCAACAGCTAACCTTCTCTCTTCTTCAGTGGTTGTGAACTGGAGGAACCCTTAGGTGAGCAACATGACATATTTGAAGAACCTATAGGGGAAGAAGAAGAATAACCCATTCCTAATGAACCAATGGCTAAAAAATGAAATGATAGAGGGAATAGAGAGAGAGTTGAGGGTGCCTTCCTCATCAAGGAAACCAATGGGGACACTAAGATGAAGAATATAAGCCCCTCTGCCCTACCTCATTTCAATGGCCTAACCATAGAAGACACTGATACTTTCCTATTTGAGTTTGGTGTTATATGCCAAACCTATGACTATACAGATGACAAGAAAAACTTAAAACTATTTCCATTTACCCTCAAGGATGCAACATTACACTGGGTCATGGGTTTACTTAGAGATAGCATCACAACTTGGGCTTAGATACAACAAGATTTTAACAACAAATATATGGACTAATGTAGATCAAAGGATACTAAAGAAATATTTTCAGGATGACCATGGGCCGAGATGAATCCTTAGAAGACTATGGAGAAAGATTCCAGCTCAATTACAAAAGGACCAGGTGCACGCTTGACCCTTAGTCACTAAAGCTAGCCCTGCTTAGAGGAGTATGGGAAGAACATCTGGATACCTTACACTTGTTAGTAGGAGGAGATATCTAACAATTACCCTATGAGGATATTAACACTGTCTTTAGAATCCATTCTAGAGCAGCCAAGAAAAAGGGTGGGAATAGTCAACTTATGGCCACTACATCATCTTCCAACTCATCCATCAAGGGTGAAATTGGAAACATGTTAGAAGATTTCAAAAATGAGATGCTGCAAACCCTTGCCTTGCAAGAGAAATAAGAGAGAGTCTTAGCCATATTTTGTTTTATATGCACCAAGAGGCATCCTAGGAACGAATGTCAATTGAACTGCATTGAGATTTTCTCAGTCTGTGAAGAAAACCACTCCACAGACAAGTGCCCTTCTTTACCCAGACACAAAGTTGTATATAAAGGAGCAGAAGGGGTCACTGAGCAGCTTTACTACATCAACCAAAGGAAACCTCTTGGGCCTAGACCATACTAGCAAGGTATGCAAGGGTGATCCCATCCATATTACAACCCCAACCAAACCACATCTGTACCTTCTTAGCGACCCCCTACTCATCCTTCCTGGTCTATACCCCCTCCTTGGTCCTATGCATCTCAAGATCATTCCTAGCCAACCAACCAGTCATTTCAACCTTATATTTAGCCAAAACTTCTAGGGAATACCCCACAGCAGGGGTGGAGGCCCCAATACAACAATGCTCCAGCTCTATTGCCTCCACCACCTACCCAACCATAGCTCCTACACTCTTCTCCACCTAAGCAAGCCTAGATTCCTCCCCAGCCAAATCTAAACCCAAAAAATAGGCAGCCTCAACAAGTATATAGTGGAGAGACCTATTACCCATCTTATGTTGTAGAAATCCAGGATATCAACCTAAGATCTGGGAGAATTCTCCCAGATAGCCAACCTCCCTTGCCACATAGGGAGGTTGAGTAAGAAAGAGAGGAAAAATAACTTGAACTTCTGGGGCAATTGAAAAACCTATGTGTAAAGATCCGCCTTCTCCAAGAAATAAAATATGTTCCCATTTACAATAAGTTGATTAAGGAGAAGTGCTTCAAGCATCTAAGAAGAAGAAAAGAGGATGCCTCTACCATTAATGTCATTGGGTAGCTTTATGACTTAATGTTGGGGCAGGTAATATGTCCAAAATATTTGGACCCTAGAAGCCTTGTAGTAGATGTGCACATCAATGGCACCATTTTCCCACACACTTTGATTGATCTTGGGGCTTCCATTAATGTGATGACCAAGGACACCATGCTCAAGCTGAACCTCCAAGGGGTATTAAGGAAGACCACAACAGTTTTGTAACTTGCACACCATTCTATAGTCACCCACGAGGGAATTGTGGAGGATGTGATAGTCTCCATTGACTCCTAGGAGTACCTTATAGATTTTCTAGTTCTCTAGCCTAAGGCTAAGCTTATTGGTTACCCTCTCAGCCTTAGGAGGGCATGGTTGGCCATAGCTGATGCTTACATTAGCTGTAGAGCTAAGAATATGAGCATCAAGAATTTGCATATGTCCAAGCAATTAGTCCTATACCCTTTGGCTCAACCTTCTCTAGAGCATGATTTACCTTTATGGTTGGAGGAGGAGGAAGAATATGAGGCTTATTGAACCGAACCTTATGCATTATAAGCAACCATAGGAGGAGGATAACAAGATGAGGATGACTTAATTGAACACCTGATCCAAAGTCCAATTCCAACCCACTCCGTGTCAAAGCCATATAATTTGGTACAAAGAAAAATTTGAAAATTAATCCATCTCTTTCTACTCTTGAAGAGGAAAAGCTATGCAACATGTTGAGAGAAAACCTAGAATCCTTCGCTTGGAGTACACCCCTCAGTGTGTACTCACCACATATAGATCAAAGAAGGTTGCAAGCCAGTCAAGTAACCACAAAGGAGGATGAATCCATGTCTTAAAGATAT
>APFE031520152.1:76663-111225 GCA_000404065.3 Pinus taeda | reverse complement strand
AGATGGATTTCATGAGTTTCTTACGGTTAGTTGGATACTACTGAAGGTTCATAAAGGAATTCAGCAAGTTGGCCTCTCCTTTATTTGGGTTGTTCGCCAAAGATTCTGAGTTTATATTGTCAAAGAGTTGTTAAGAGGACTTAGACATTTTAAAGGGTAAGCTAACCACTGCACCAATTCTTCGAGGCCCAAACTAGGCTCTCCCTTTTCATATTCATGTTGATGCCTCACATGAAGCCATAGGAACAACCTTAGGATAGGTAGAGGAGAAATTTCTCTATGCCATCTATTTTATCAGTAAGAACTTGTCAAAGGCTGAGCTAAATTATAATGTGACCAAAAAGGAACTCCGCGCTATTGTACATTCATTAAACAAATTGAGGCATTACATTACAGGCATCAAAAATTTGTGCATAATAACCATGCTGCAATCAAATATTTAATGAATAAAGGAGATGTGGATGCTAGAACTATAAGATGGTTTCTTTTATTACAATAGTTTGATCTAACTATTGTTCATAAGCATGGTAAGGAAAATGTTGTTGCAGACTTTCTATCTAGGATAAATCTGCCTGTAGGTGAAGAAGGAATGGTGGATGACTAGTTACGAGATGAGCATTTGTTTGTTGTTTCAGTTCTCTCACCATGGTTTGCTAATATGGCAAACTATTTGGTATCAGAAAAGTTCCCACTAAAATTTCCTTCTAAAAGAAAAGAGAAATTTAGTCAGGAAAAGTGCCTCCTTCACCTGGATTGAGGGAAATCTTTTCAAACTTGGCCCTGATCAAATCTTGAGAAGGTGTGTAAGGGAAGAGGAAGTTTTTGACATCCTTCTAATCTGTCATGATGGGCTATGTGGAGGTCAGTTTCCAGCAAAGAGGACAACATTCAAAGTGTTGCAAGCAAGCTATTATTAGCCTACTCTTCATCCGGATGTGAAGAAGTACATTAGTCAGTGTGAACAATGCTAGAGGATGGAAAAGCCTACTCCAAGAGATGAAATGGCCCTACAACCTCAAGTGACTTTGAAGCCATTTGACAAGTGGGGAACAAACTTCATTGGGCCTATCAACCCTCCTTGAAAGTAGAAATAGTACATTATTGTGTGCACTGATTATTTGACTAAGTGGGTCGAAACCAAGGTGATTAATGTAGCAACAAAAGTGAAGATGGCTGAGTTCCTAAGGGAGAATGTATTCTAGAAATTTGGGTACCCTAGAGAGCTAGTCACAGACCAAGGCAACCATTTTACCTTCAACATGATTGGAGAACTACTCAACCATCACAAAATCAAGCATAGGACCTCCACTCCTTACCATCCACAAGCTAATGGGTAAGTGGATGTGACCAACAAGGCACTGTAGAGCATCTTAACAAAGGTAGTGACCAACAACAAGAAAGATTGGATAGAGAGACTAGTTGAGGCCACTTGGACCTATAATACAACATGGAAGACCACTACTGGATTTACACCATATGAGCTAGTCTATGGAAAAAAGGATTTTATGCCCATTGAGTTCGAATATAACACATTGAGTATGACAGCACAACTAGATTTGGATCTCAGTCATGCATAGAGAGAAAGATTGTTCCAATTGAATGGCTTGGATGAATTCACAATGCAGGTCCTCCTACATATAGAGAGTTTTTCTTTAGAGGAAGATCTGGCATGATAGACATATTAACGAGAAGAAATTTCAAGAGGGATATTGAGAATTGTTATATGATTCTAGGTATAAAGACTTCAAGGACAAGCTAAAGACAAGATGGCTTGGACCTTATGTGGTGGAAAGATGCCATGATAATGGTTCAGTGCAAATCAGAAGTATAGATGAAGAAGCCATTCCATTTCTTGGTAATGGACACCGATTGAAAATTTAGAAGAGGCCTATATAAAAGCAAGATTTTATTGGCAATATCAATAAGGTAGTGATGATGGTGGAACAAGTTCCAACTCCTCCCTCTTTAGGTCATTGGAAATCCATCCCCATTTACAAGAAAATGAACTAGACATGCTCTAAAAGCTAGTGGATATAACAACTGTGGGAGTTGAATTACATACACGTGAAACTTTGTTTTCTCCTAAATTTAAAAGTCTTGTGTCAAACCTCTCATTTCCTCTTCAAGCCTCATAAGCAAGATGATAGGAGGGTTTAATAGGAGAGAAACCACAAACACTATGAAAATATAACAACATAAGCAAGTTCTTGAAATCTTTATAAGACACCAAAGGATGGGGATTTTCGAAAGTTCACATGGTATGATGATGAGGTGGCTCAAGAATTTTCTCATTCCCTCACTCCACACAGCAATATCCATGCCACTGTTATAGTTAGAGGGCTCAATATAGATCTCACACTAGAGCTCATCAGTAGGGTCACCACACTTCCCCTAGGAATTCCATGGAGAAAAGAAGACAAAGCAGACAGTCAAGTGGCAAAAAGGAAATTCTTTTTAGAAGGTGAAGAACCCACAGAGGATAAAAATGGAGTAAGGAAAGACAGTCTGCCATACCTATGGAGTGACATAGATTTCTAACTCATGAAATATATGTCATGTGAGGGTAGATAAAGTGTTTTTTATGGCTACCATTTTAGGATGCTTGAAGAATTAAGATTTGGGGTAGAAACACCAGTTCACAAAAGACTCAGGATACCCTATTTCTTGATGCAATCACTCATGGACTCCAGCAGAAAAGTAAAGGGAGGGAACTCCCAACAATTGGTTCACCATGGGTTGATCAGGATCCTAATTGAGTATGCCCTCCAAAACCTTAGGATCCCTATAACATGGTTAGTCTTCAGAGAGCTACCAGTAGAGGATGTCATCAAAACCCTCACTTATGATGTTAGTCCTTCTGTCGGTGAGGAGGAGGAAAAACAAAAATAAGAAGATACAGAGCTAGATGGGGATGGGATGGATGAAGAAGAAACTAATGCGGAGGAACATGATGAAGGAGAAGAGAAGGAGGGTGATGATAAAATAGAGGAGGAAACGAAGGAAGAAACTAATGGAGATGATAAAGAACAACAAGAGGAAGAAGATAAAAAAAACAAAGAGCTAACTAGCTTAATGGATAGAGAAGCAATAATGAGAGATCAACTTGAGGAGGAAAATGCATAGCTGAGAGGATTGCTGCAGGAAAAGGAAAACCAACTAGAATGCATTTCCAGCCTCTCCTTGGAGGCCATCCAGTGTAGGATCCTAGCTCAATCCTATGCTCTTTATCTTAGAGAACAATGGCTACAATTTCATATTAAAACACTAGTAGAAAGGGGCACCATGACATTTCAGGACTATAGGAAATTTATTGGTCTTTGTGATCAAAGTACACTAGAGGATAGGGCAAAGATGGTAGAGTTTCACTTTCACAGCAAGGCCCTCACAGACATGAATGTTTTGGATCCTAATGTCAAGCTAGAAGATCTATAATTAATTGCTTTGGTATCATGGATGAACCATGAGGATTCAAGGGCTATAGAGATGAAAATAATATTAGCCAGAGAGCAGAATGAACCTCTTTTCATCAGAGATGAAAAATCAAATCCTAAGGCCCTAATCATCACCCATAATCTAATTACAAATGATCCTCAATTGGCACCTAGATATCTTGCTACCCAAGAGCAAGAAATTTCACATTTTGAGGATATGTTTAGGCTAATAGGAGATGATAGTATACATGCCTGCTCAAGGGTATGGAACACACAACCACACAACCTGAATATCAAAGAATATCACTCCCCTCAAAGGTTGATACAGGCACTCAAGAGGACACCTATATATAAGCAATCAATGCAAAGGTTGAAGGTTAATTGGATAGGCCTAAAACTCAGTCGACCACTACTACTAGGAATGCTAGAAGGGAGAAAAGAATAAGAGGAAAAGAGGTAGTGGGAAGAAGTAGAAAGGAAGGAAGGCTTCTATGTAGAAGAAGAAGAGACCACAATAGAGGAATGGGATGTCAGAGAGGCTACCAAAACCATGAAGGACATGGACATTGACTAAATTGCCTAGAGGATGAGAAACACTTTGAGTAGGGGGTTGATGATGAGCCTCATCGCTGGGTAATTTTATGGGCCTTAATTCACCTCCTAGCTTAGTCAAACCAACTATTCTCAAAACTTATCTCATACTTTTGATTATATTTTGTTTATGAGATGAGTTAGAGTTGGATATTTTGCTTTGTGGCCCAATGTGCATGTAATGCAAGATTAAAGGGTTAAAACAAGGCATTTTGGCAAAGATCTTGGTCAGAACTCGAATGGGACAAGAGAGAGGAATTATAGGAGGGAAATCATCCTCATTTACTACCACTCCATTTGAATATTCCTCCATCAACTCGGAGTGAAAGTAGCCAAATCATGAGGATGAGAAGGCAGCTGAGCAAGTGGAAGTCAAAGCACTAGTTTATCTCTAGTCTGGGACCCGAGCCTCCCTAATTTTAAGGAAGTCATTGGAGACTTCAGAAGTATAAGTAGAGAGGCCTAGGACCTTAGTATGACTTGATTATTATTTGGACTATTGATTGTAAAACTTTACTTTATTTTTGAGTTGCAATACTTGTGACAGTTGTTGATGTAATCCATTGTCTTGATAATAAGAATGAGTTTTGTTTTGAGCTAGCACTGAGTTAGCTCAGAGGGCTAAAGCTCTTGGGTTAGGGCCCAACCCTAGCAGTTAAGGCTCCTCTTTACTGTGCATGTATTGTAGCGTAGATCCATGGTATAATCGTTCATTTGCTTAAGTAGCATCATTTTCATTACACTAGTGTAGAGTGGATTGGTTGTGTTTCGGATTTCTAGTTATCGTATGAGCTTTGGAGTTTGTTGTCTTGATTCAATACTTTGTCCATTTCATCTTTATTGTCTTCAATCACTTCCTTTCTGTAATATATCTCACTCATATTCTTATTTCCTTTAGCATGAAATACTTAAGCACGAGCCAATAAAACATGTCTTAAGCAGATTATACCTGTAGATCTCCTTACCTTCTGATCCACAACAAACCCGACAAAACACCATCTAATTCAATTCATCGCTTGACTTTATGCACTCTATATGTCCACCATTGATCTATCTAGCTTTATCCAATGGATATCATGAATTATTACACCTACATTATGCGCTCCAAATCTCCACCATTGATCTGTCGCACCCTTGATCCAATGGCTATCATTTCACCTGATCACCAACTAGCTTGGTTGATCCTCACCATTGATCAACCCCACCCAAACCAATGGCTATTATGCAATCTCACGTGGATTCTCACATGGCTGATATCTGCCCTAGAGCATGCAAGAAAAGTGATTTTTCTCGTGCTATGTGTCACCCAGTGAGGCTAATGACGCAAAATTTTGGAATTCCATTTGCAACCTTGAGGGCACACGAGAAACTATTTACCACCTATGAAAACCCGCTCCATCATTCCACATGTTTTTCTAGCAATAAGATCTTTGCCAATCATCCTTTGTTAATCCTTTCCATCCATCTATTCACTCAATCTCACGCGATAGGATCTCTGGCATTCATCTTCTGTCAGTCTTATTCATCCATCTATTCACGTCATCTTCTACGATAAGATCTCTGCTGCTCATCTCCCCTTAATACTATTCCTGATTGTTATAATAGTTCCTATGCACTTCTAGTTCGTTACGTCATCCTTTCACTAATTTTGTCCTCTGACTACTTTTCCGCTTGACTCCTTCCTAAAACTTGTTCTACATATCCTTAAAACACTGCCACTCTCGAGCTTTGACTTGGTCATTCAATATTGTCCAATCATAGCAAACGCCAAAAAAACCAAAAGAAAGTAGAAATAGATCTAGTTTAGTTTCCTTGCTTACACCTTAGTATGGTTTGATGCTCTTTACTTCTGCAACTTAGATAAAAGCATTAGATTAGTGTGGATTTAGCAATTTTGCTTAGTTTAGTTGTTTAAATTTTTAGTTATGATATGGTGTGATTTAGCATTACATGTTGTTTTCTTCATTATTGTAGTAGAGTAGCTCTCTTAGAATAGAGTTTCTCTTCTTCCATCAAAGAATCAAGCTTCTTCTGACTCTATAGAAGTCTGGCTTAGAACCCCTAGGGTCTCTAGCCAAATGAAAAAGTGACAATAGGCAGGACTTTCACTTCTACTTGTGCATATAGCGTTGTCACCTCAAAGGTTTTAAGAACCTTGAGTTGATAAGTGAAGCTAGTAGCCCAGGAGTTACAAAATCCTTGCTACAATACTGGCGCTCATCAATGATAGAAAATGAACGACACATTGTATGTTACACATATAGTGTTGATACCTATTAAGCTTGTGTGAGCCCCAAGTTGATAATTAAATATGGTAGAATTGGGAGTTGCAACATTCTTGTTGCAAAATCGAGGATCGTCACTTTTTAGTGTTATTGTTGCAAAGGTGTCAAAGTATGCATTTCTTCCTTCCCTAGTTGATTCATTTCTTTTTACTTTTTGAAAAAATAAGAAAGATTTGCATTAAGCATATTCCATTTCAGAAACAAATAAGTGCATTACATTAGTGTTTTCGTTCAATCATAAAAACAAAGAAAATTCTCCAACACCAACCCACCCCCCCATTTGATCACATGGTACAATAAGAGCCACACAACCATACACTTTTGTAGATAGAAGAAGATGAGGTGGAAAATAAGGTAGAATAAATGGATGGAGATGATGGCAATGAGGAATATCCTCTTGGAATTCCCATTCAAGATATTGATACCAATGTGAATATGAAGAACATCCCTTCATCTTTTCTCCCAAACTTTCATGGTGTTGGGTTGTGTTATATTTTTTCCACAACTAGCCGATGTAGTTAACCAAGGGATTAGAGTGGGGGCAGAGCCCCCCCTTCATTGTGGAAATTATGTAGCAGGGGGGGTCACAGGTTTGAGGCATACTTGTAACCCCACTTTATGGGGTTTGGGGCAACGCCTTAGAAAATTTTGGTTTTGGACCCTATTTTAGGACGGGCAAACCCACCTAAGGTTTGGTGCATGATTTTCACACATGTTTTTGAACGTGATGGTTTTCGGTCCATGCTATTGGACACGATGATTTTCGGTCCATGGTATTGGATTCTTGGCATGTATAAATATCTATTATAACATTGAAAGGAACATAATGAAATCAAGCTGGTAGTCTCGATTTTGGGATCCAGGGGAAAATCATTGTGTATACGTATTTTATGTGCTATGCTCTCACATTGTTTATTTTCTGTGTTTTAGAATTCGTATGCAGGTAATTTCTATACGGGGTTAAAACCTACATTTCGTATCAGAGCAGTTTTGGCTTCAAGGGGATGCCTTTATTGCTGAGGGGTTTCGCTCAGGTCTGTGGTAGACCCTGTTCAGTGGGAGATCTGGAGATTGATTCTGGTGGTGAAAGAAGATGGCGAGCAGTGGAAAGATAGATATTGAGAAATTTAATGGTCAGAGTTTTTAGTTGTGGAAATTCAAGATGGAGGATCTGTTGGTGGATAAATATCAGTGGGTTGCGGTAGATCCAGGTACTAAACCAACGAGAGTGTTCGATGTAGAATGGAAGAAGTTGGATCGGAAGGCAAAGAGCACAATACGATTATGTGTCTCAGATTTAATATTGTTGAATGTATCAAGGGAAGCTAGGGCGAGGGCTTTGTGGGACAAGTTAGGGGCTTTGTACCAATCTAAGTCTCTTGTGAATAAATTGTTCCTATGGGAAAAGTTTTATAACCTGAGGATGAAAGATGGAGACTTGGTGACAGAACATTTGAATGCATTTAATACTGTGGTAAGTCATCTAGCATTTGTTGATATTAAAATATGAGATGAAGATAACTACATCAGTTTGTTGTGTTCTCTACCAGATTCATGGGTTAGTCTAGTTATTGCGATAACTAGCAATGCAACTACCTTGTAGTTTGATGAAATAGTCTCATCCTTGCTGATGGCGAAGATGAGACAGGAAAATATGGAGAGCCAAAAAGGTGATGTGTTTTCTATATGAGGATGGTACCAGTATAGAAAAAAAATAAATCATCAAGTGGGAGATATAAATCTAGAGGAAGATCTAAATCTCCAGGAAAACCTATAAAGGTGGTGTGCTAGAAATGCCGAAAGGAAGGCACTAGAAAAGAGATTGTAAATCTAAAGCCCTTGATAAAGAAAAGGGATCTAATGATGCTCCTTTTGTAGAGGCGAAAACAACCTTAGATGAAGGTGGGGATGTGTACTTGGCTTCTTCAAGTACACATGTAGATCATGAGGCATGATTGATTGAGTTAGGTGCATCCTTTCACTTCACTCCCAATAGAGAGTGGTTCTGCGAGTATGAGAAATACGATGGTGGTGATGTCTTTTTGGGGGATGATAGGAAGGTTAGAATTGTTGGTCGTGGAAAAGTAAAGTTGAAGTTGCAAGGTGGAAGGGTTAGAACACTTCCGGGTGTTCTACATATTCTTACATTGGCCAGAAATCTAATTTTTGTAAGCAAGTTGGATGTTACAGGAGTAAAAACAGTGTTCAAGAAGGATACCTACAAGATAGTTTGGGGAGCACTGATATTGATGCAGGGAGTTCGGATTGGAACTTTGTACAAGCTGCAAGGTAGCACTGTTGTTGATGGGTGCAATAGTTCTATGGTTCCTGAAACTAGAGCAGAAAATCTAGTAGTCTCTGGAGAAGACCATGTTATGGCATCAAAGGCTTGGGCATATTGGAGAGAAAGGTCTTTGAATACTTCATGGTAAAGGTATGGTAGAAGGTATAAGTAATAGCTCCATGGATTTTGATTTCTATGAAAATTATGTATATGGGAAGCAGAATTGGGTGAGTTTACCCTCTGGTAGTAAGACGAAGAAACAAATATTCAAGCTTGTGCACAGTGATGTGTTTAGACCTGTGAAGGTTCCATCACTGGGTAAGTTTGTGTACTATGTGTCATTTATAGATGACTTATCAAGGTTATATGGATATATTTCCTTAAGAATAAATCTAGATTCTTTGACATGCTTAGAGAATTTAAGGCTGTCGTGGAAAATCAGATAGAGAAGAAGATAAAGGTGCTGAGGACAAATAATGGTGGAGAATTTTGTAGTAAGGAATTTGAAGAATTCTATAAGAACTATGGTATATCACGGTAGAAGAGTAATCCATATACACCTTAGCAAAATTGAGTTGCAGAAAGAATGAGCAAGACATTGATGGAAAGGGCAAGAAGCATGTTTAGTGGTGCCGGGGTAGGACAAGAATTTTGGGCAGTGGGGGTGGATACTGCATGTTACCTGGTCAACAAGTCACGTTCATTAGCGTTGGAGGATAAGATTCCACAAGAGGTATGGATTGGTAAGAAACCCTCTCTTTCACATCTAAGGGTATTTGGATGTGATGCATATGTACATGTTCCAAAGGAGAAATGAACCAAGTTGGATAGTAAATCTAAAAAGTGCATCGTTATTGGGTATAAGGATGGTTTAAAGGGCTATAAGATTTGGAAAACAATAACAAGGAAGGTTGTGCACAACCTAGATGTGGTGTTCAGAGAGGTGAAATATGTTATTAAACATGAAGTCCAACCAAAGGAACCTGAGAAGATAGAGTTTGAGCTAAAGGAGGAAAAATAAGACTCTACAACAGAGGAGGAATCAAAAGATGAAGAGCCAAAAACTCCAGGTGTTAGAAGATCAGTTCGAGAAAGAAGGCAGCCAGAAAGGTATAGTCCATCTGCTTTCTGTTTAAATTTTTCTTTATCTATTACTAACAATGATCCCAGAACTGTGAAGGAAGCAGTAGATTCAGAGGATGGAAAACTATGGAAAGGGGTCGTGGTTGATGAAATGGCATCTTTGCATAAAAATGAGGCTTGGAATTTGGTGGAGTTGCTGGCTGGAAGGAAACCCATTGGTAGCAAATGGGTGTTCAAAAAGAAGACGGATGAAGAAGGAAAACTGGAGAAATACAAAGTTCAGTTGGTAGCGAAAGGTTATTCCCAGGTGTCGGGAATTGATTTTAGTGATATTTTTTCTCCTCTTGCCAAGGTAACTTCTATTAGATTGATTTTATTTGTTGCTGCTTCTTTTGATTTTGAGGTAGAATAGATGGATTTGAAGACAAAATTTCTTCATGGGGATCTAGAAGAGGAAATATACATGAAGAAACCTAAAGGTTTTGCAGTGAAGCGTAAGAAATAATTGGCATGCAAGTTAAAGAAGTCTCTATATGGGTTAAAATAGTCACCAAGGTTGTGGTATCAGAAATTTGATACATTTATATGGGGACTAGCTTCACCAAAAGTAAAGCAGATCACTGTGTGTAGTTTAAATTAATTGGTGACCATGTTATTTATCTGGTCATGTCTGTGGATGATATGTTGTTGGTTCGAAATGACAAAGAAATTATCCAGGATTTGAAGACCCAATTGTCCTCCAAATTCAACATGAAAGATCTTGGTGCTGCAAACTATATTTTGGGCATGGAAATTAAAAGAGATCAAGCAAAGAGGAAGCTCTGGTTAAACTAGAGGAAGTATGTCGAGACAATATTGTAGAGGTTTAATATGCAGGATAGTAAACTGGTGAAGATTCCTATTCCTGTATGTGTGAGGTTATCTGTTGAACATTGTCCCAAGACACATGAAGAGGAAGAGGACATGTCTCATGTTCCATATGCAAGTGCACTCAGTAGCCTAATGTATGCAATGGTCTGTAATAGACTAGACATTGCACATGCAGTGGGAGTATTGAGCAGGTTTATGTCAAAACCAAGGAAGGACCAGTGGACAATAGTGAAGCAGGTTTTAAGGTTTTCAGGTATTTGCGGGTTTTCATTCAAGGGTTTTGCTACTCCAAATAGGTCATCGTGGAATTTTCGCTATGAATTTTTGTACGACGTTTCAGAAGTGAAAAAAGAAAACCATTTGAGAGGAAATAACACTGAACCTCCAGTCCGAATTTTAGATCTTCTCTCACTATAGTTGTAGAGATATGATATGAGGAAGTTGGTCTTTTTGTAGACTCCTGAATTACATTCCAAATAGGTGACCTGGGTAAAATCGTCATAACTTTCTCTTTGAGCATCGGAGTGAAATTTTGTAAGAAGGTACAGAAATAGGATGGATTGTAGTTTCTTGTATATATTTTTCAGAGCCAAAGATTGAAACAGTGAGACATGGCACTTCATACAAGTTTGCTCTTCTAGAAAGTTCTATAATTAAGTCATCTTGGGTGATTGTGCATAACTCTTCCTTGGAGAATCCAATTTGGATCAGACTGGCAGCATTGGAAAGAAGACATAGAGGGCTACTACAGGTCGTAATTTCAGAATTGAATGATCCGAAATTACAGAGATACATTAGATTCAATATCAAGCTCCTACAAAGTGAAAAAATGTGTGTAATTTGTTTTAAGTTTTTGCATAAGCTTGGTTTGAAAAATTAGTTTGAAAGAATTCAAAGGGCATAGTAAAGCATTATTATCAATAGTTGATGCCCTGAGGAAAGAAAATGCAAACACCTAATAAACAACCTGAATGCTCTAGCATAACTCATGAAGAAGAGGAAGAAATGCAACATGATATATCAAAATTACGAGACCAAGTGCAACAAGTGTCACTTGCACAAAAACATGTAGAAGTTGAGATTGATGGTTTAAAGAAACACATGGAAGCTAAGATGAATGGTATGGGTGCTACAATGGAGGGCATGGATGATAAGATGGAAGAATTGAATATAAAATTGAATAAGTTGCTACAAGAAATGGTTACTAATGGTGAAAGGGTAGTAAAGGAAACTCATGATGAGAACAAAAGAAATGTTAATCATGATTCCATAGACTCTAATGTTGGATCGAAGACCCACCATATCCGAAAAATCGATATGAGGAAGTTTGATGGTCAGGATCCCGCAACATGGATATTATAGATGGAGCAATTTTTCGATCTCAATAATGTGAAAAACACACAAAAGGTATGTACTGCAACTTTATATTTGGAACCAAATCAGTTTGTATGGTATCAATGGCTTTGCTCTCGTAAACAAATTATCACTTGGGCAATTTTTACGGAAGAATTGACAGCACATTATGAGGATACAAAAAGTAACACTTTCTTTAGCCAATTGATGAGTCTCAAACAAAAGGGTTCAATAATGGAGCACGTTGAGGAGTTCCAAAAATTGAACATAAGGGTAAAAAATATTCCAGAGGAGCATAGGATTGATGTGTTCATAGGGACTTTAAAGGATAATATCCAACATGATGTTCGGGAACCTGATTCATTAGAGAAGTCATTCAGGTTAGCAAGAAATATGGAAAGCAAAATTATGGCAACCAGGAAGCATACCACTCACAACTATAAAGATGGAAGTGTTGTTGCCCCTAGCCTTCCACAACCTATAAGGTTGACACCACAACAATTGGAAGAAAAAAGAGCAAAAGGGATTTGTTACAGTTGTGATAGCAAATACACTAGAGGTCATAAGTGTGCTGAGAAGAAATTATTCTACATAGATTGCAACAAGGAAGAAGAAAAGGAGAAAGGAAGGTCAAAATAAGGGGATATACTCCAGGAACAAGGGTGATATAAAGAAGAAATGAAGCAGATCATATCTTATAATGCATTGGCGGGAATTACCACTCCTAAAACCATCAAGATAGAAGGAAAAATCAAGAAGAAAAAGGTAATAGTGTTGATTAATTCAGGAAGTACCCACAATTTTATTCATTGTAAGGTAGCAAGAGAATTGAATTGCTTCTTATATCCAGCACCAGAGTGTCAAGTAATGGTTGCAAAATGAGGAACAATAAATTGCTCTGGAAAGTGCCATAATATCAAGCTATCGATGGTAGAATATGTATTGACTATCCCAATTCTTTCCATTCCAATGGGAGGTGTTGATGTTGTACTAGGAGTCCAAGGGCCACAATCCTTGGGTACAATAGCTTCTAATTTTCAAGAAATTTTCATGAATTTTTTTGTGGAAGGAAAGAAAGTTGAATTAAGGGGTATTGTAGGGAAATCGAGAAAGATAATCAGCTCTAACGGTATGACAAAGCTTCTTAAAAAGGAAAAAAAGGGCGTAATTGCACAATTATGTTTGCTAGATGTTTCCACATTGGAATCATCTATTTCTTTAGATCTCCAAAAAGTCTTGGACAATCATTCCAAGGTATTTGAGACTCTCAAATGTCTCCCACCTATTTGTAATCATAATCATGCTACTCATCTGATTCGAGGAAGTGTTCCTCCAAACATCAGGCCATAAAGATATCCCTATGCCCAAAAGAGTGAAATTGAACGTATGGTTGCAGAAATGCTAGAGGCTGGTATAATTCAACCGATTCAAATTTCTTTCTCTACTCTAGTAGTATTAGTCCACAAGAAGGATGGATCATGGTGCATGTGTTCGGATTATAGGGAGCTCAACAAGCTCACTATTAAAGATAAGTTTCCCATTCCTGTCATTGATGAATTACTAGATGAATCGCATGGATCAATTTACTTCACCAAGTTGGATCTCCGTTCAGGATATCATCAAATCAGAATGAAGATTGAAGACATTCCCAAAACAACATTTAGAACTCATGAGGGTCATTATGAATTTTTGGTCATGCCTTTTGGCCTTACCAATTCACCTTCAACTTTCAAGGTTTGATGAATTCAATTTTCAAACCATTCCTTAGAAAATTTGTGTTAGTATTTTTTGATGATATACTAATCTACAACAAGTCTTGGAAGGATCATGTTGAACATGTTGACGGGGTGCTACAACTATTGGAGGAGAAACAATTATATGCAAAAAGATCCAAATGTTTCTTTGGAGTACAAGAGGTGGAATATCTGGGTCATATTGTATCTCATGAAGGAGTTAAGGTAGACCCTAGCAAATTAAGCCATTAAGGAATGGAAAATCCCCACATCCATAAAGCATCTGTGAGGATTTCTCGGGTTGACAGGGTATTATCGCGAGTTTGTTAAGAGAACTAACAACATTATTGAAGAAAGATGCATTTTCATCGACTCTAGAAGCAACAAAGGCCTTTGAACATCTTAAAGAGGCAATGTGCCAAGCATCGTTCTTAGCTACACCGGACTTGACAAAAACCTTTACTGTGGAATGTGATGCTTCAGGAAATGGAATTGGTGTTGTTTTAATGCAAGAAGAAAGACCTATTGCTTTTGAAAGTCATCCACTCAAGGGAAATTTTTTACACATAGCTATTTATGAGAAGGAAATGTTGGCAATACTACATGTACTTAAGCAATGGTGACCCTACCTAATGGGAAGACATTCAAGGTAAAAACGGATCATGATAGCCTTAAATACTTTTTAGAACAAAGCTTATCCTCTGAAGAACAACAAAAGTGGGTCACAAAGATGTTGGGTTATGAATTTGAAATCATCTACAAAAAAGGGAAGCAAAATGTGGTGGCAGATGCACTCTCAAGAAAGGATGAGGATGTGAAAGCATTGTTGTGTGCCATTTCTATTATCCAACCAGATTGGATAAACAAAGCAAGGGATGAATGGAAGAAGGACGAAGAAGCATGGCCACTCATTCAAAAGTTGCAGAATATTCCAATTCAAACAATATTGCCAAAACTTGAAGAGGAAGGAAAAATCAATTTGGAACCTGGAGCAGTCACAGAAACAAGAACCCAATAGCTACGAAATCGATCAATTTCAAAGTATCTCATCAAGTGGAAGAACTTACCCGTCTAATATTTCACATGGGAGGACAAAAATTTTATACATAAGCATCAAGAACCACTCAAGCGTTGAGGATAACTCTTTTTGAAGGAGAGGGGCATGTTAGGCCCCTATACTACTAGTGCAACCCCTTATTGTTTTTAGTACAACCCCCTTATTATCTTGTTGTACCCATGTAGTCCCCATATTGTTATTATTGTGCCCCATAAAAGCCCACTATTGTTATTATTGTGCCCTTACAATATTATTTTTATGTCGGCTCTGATTATATTATGACCCCTTAGACTCCTATATATAGAAAGGAGGTATTGTCATTTGTATCATCCAAGAATTGTTCATTTGTGTAATGTAAAGGAGGTTGCCCCCTCGAAGGGGCTGAATTCTAAGGCATTGATCTATCTTTTCTATCATTTGTGATCTGGTTTCATAACACATGTACTTACATGTAACAGAATATATCCAACCATCCACAATTCACAAAGGAGAAGCTCCAAGTTAAGATATCCCAATATCTACACATCAAAATTCATCCATAAAGCTCTAATTCATCCTCTAGAAAAAGTGTGAAATTCTCAAGAGAGAGAAAATATCCAATCCAAAGTGATGATGAGAAAATGAACTCATCTCACTTGCCCAGGAATGTTGGCAATGTCCAAAGCGATAAATATATCAAAGAAAGACAATCTATTTGAGGTATGCATGAAAAACATGTCAGAGTCACGAGTGTGAAATCAAAGATGCCTAGAAAAATGTTTGCTTCACCCTACAAGCATTAACCTTAAATTTAAATGAAGAACTAGGGCTTCATTCTTCCAATGGAATCACCAATAATAATATGTCAATATGCCGTATGGGGAACAAAACACACATTTCACATCCCCAGAAACGGAGCCAAAATGTTACCACTCAAACTAGCAAGGGACCTATAGAGAATCCCTAAAGGGAAAATTCTAGACCAAGGGCAACAAATGGAGACTTAACCCACTGTCACCTCAACTAAGGCTCCCTTCTATTTATGGACTTTCACCAATTGGAGGAGGCCCGATATATTGTGGAGTCACCAATGAGGGATAAATCAATGAATGGATATGAGTGACCCAAATAATCTATTTCCCATAAGAGCTTAAAGAATGGAGCTTTCTTTCTTTCTAAGCAAGGTACAATGTATTCTAGGGAAAGGAAGGGAGGATTTGGGGGTTAGGTTTATGGGATATGACTTGTAAAGGAGATTCCCAAACCCTAAAATCATTGTTGAAAGTGGTATCCCAGATGGTTCTTAAAGAATTGTCTTTTCAAAGGAACGTGACCACACGAGACCAAGTGGACCCAGTATAGGGTAGGAGGAAAGAGTATGGCAACCAATGATGTTCTTACCCTAGACAAGGTGGGGGAAAGGATCAAAGAAATAAATTTCACTTGAAAGTGTTGAGTTGATCCTATGAGGTACTAGCCTTGGGGATGTTAGGGAAAAGTTTAATCTTGGAGCTATGGCCTGGATTTTCTTCCAACTCCACCATTTGAATGACTTCGAAATTGGAGGAGGCCTTGAGGAGACACCAACGCAAGAGACCTTAGGAGATCGAACTTTTTGGAGGGATAGTTTGTCGGGAAAATGATGCCCTAGGTGACCCAACTTGGCTAGACCCAAGAAAAGGTGAAAAAGATTTGATTTTAGGTGACCACCTCTTGGTAGATCAATGCCTTAGTCTTGAGAGAATGGAGTCTATGATGAATATGAGTGAGGGCCTTTAGTTCTTGGTCAGAGAGGCCTCAAGACTACTTTGCTAGCCTTCTAGGTCAAAGAAAAATAATCTTGTAGCTTTTATACTTTGATGTGCAAAGGAGATGGATTATCAAGGTCAATTCATTGACAAAATTACCCCTAGGAGATTCCCTTCACATTACATGGCTCATATATTGAGAGATGCTATAATAGAGACAAAATTCCACAATTTAAAACATTAAATGGATGCAACAATTAGCCCTAAAAATAGAAAAAATCCCAATCCAATGTATATGAAAAAAACTAAAACAAGAATAACACTAAAAGCATGTATTTACATGTAATATAATATATCCAACCATCCACAATTGACAAAAGAGGATCTCCAAGATAAGATAGACCAATATCCACACATCAAACTTTATCCATAAAGCTCCAATTCATCCTCTAGAAAAAGTGTGAAATTCTCAAGAGATAAAAGATCCAATCCAAACTGATGATGAGAAAATGAATTCATCTCACTTGTATTTATACACTAATGAGAAGTTTGAATTAGCCTCCTCGGCCTACATAAGCCCCAAAAATAAAATAATGTTCTAATAATTCAACTTTTGGTGACAAGTCCACCAAGCTAGCTCATAAATGAAATAATAAACCTCTCAAGATGTCAAATAATAATATATGCATGTCATACGGCCCTATAAGAGGCCTCATGAATTCTATGGGTGCCATATTGAAGAGTAGGACCCTCAAAAGTGATGGACAAGGGGTTGGCCTCTTGTTCTACAAACAATAAACCTGTTGTGATCCCAGTGGGTGTGGGGACATAATAATAACCTCATGGGTCTCCAAATGAGTCGATGATGCATGTAGATCATTTGTAAGGGATTTTATGATAGTGTAGGGGATGCCACATCATCCTACAAGTCTTGGGCCAACTTCCTAGTGCATGGTACATTTTTGGGGCCGACTGGGCAAAGTGAACCAGGTGCATCATCCTCTTCCATTGGGAGTATCTCGAGCATATCTGATCATCCTCAGGGATCCATGGAGTGTTGTCTAGTGTTGTGGAGGCCCATGGCTCTCAACACACGCCCTACATGTGTCAATGTAGCCCTCTTGAGGGATTAGGCCCCTGTATAGGAAGACCAAACCCAAGATGGAGACCATCCGCAATCCTGCATGAGATCTAATGTGTCCCATAGCCTTCCAGTACAACAAGTCATTCGGGAAATCGAGTAAATGATATTACCAACCATGGACCACAGGTGGGGACTTCATAATGGCGTTCCCTACCGTAATGGACTCTGGGATGTGCTAATGTCTCCTAAACTCCAAATGGGGTTAACCAAGTATCTTATTAGGTGGGTTATACTTCTAAAGGGGATAATATATTCAAGGTACATCCTTCAAAAGGTGGTGGCATGTGACAGATAGGTGAATAAAGTAGGGGATGAGAAGGGGCATCCCTGGGCCACATGTTCGGGTACAGGGGTAGCTTATAAAAGGGAAGCCCGCACTTGGGTTTATAATGTATAGGAGGGATCAATTGAGGTACATGAGATGCCTAGGCCTTGATTTTTCCACCTTTCTTTATATGCTTTTTTCTTTTTTATGATTTTATTTGATTAAATGCTTGGGGCTCAAGGGGTAAGAGCATGACTTCCCCTCCCCCCACCATCCCTTTTAATGGGATGGTGATTCATTTCCCACCGGTTGGGACAATCATGGGTTCCTATATGATGGGGAGGTTCATAGAACCTATAGGAACCAGGGTGATGGCCATGATGATGGGGTAGAGCTCATGTATTGGCTTTTTCCCACGTGCTGAATGTGTTTTTCCCAACCATATTTTGCATTTTGTTATACATTTTCATGTTGGAAGTGGCCAGGTATTATTTTATCTTTCTTTTTAGCTGCATTAACCTTTGAGACATCATTCTAGGCCTGACCCAAGGTGAGGGCAAGGGGAAGGGGCGAGCTAACTGTATGTGGACGCAGTGGAGGAATGTGGACCCAAGTGGGAAAAATGATGAATGGGGTAATAGTGAGTGGAAAGGATGTAATATAAGTGAATAAGGGAGCAGGACCACACAACCAAAATCAGGGGTTCCTATGACATACCATCCCTAAAGCCCAATAGTCAGTAAAAGAGGTCCCATAGGACTAAAATCCAAGGTTAATATCCAAAAGGGGTCTATGGGACAGGATCATAGCCCTAGCCCATTATTTATGCCGAATCCTTCCATTAATCCATGTCTTAGAAGTGTCCATGATAAGAAAACTACAATACTCAATTACCAAATGGCAAGGCATACCTTTAGGTTTGGGAGGCCCACCTTCAAACATACTATCATGGCAGATGAGCGAGGGACCACATGGTTGGCTCAGGTGGCTGAGAAATGGAACAATGAACTAGTTGGTGGCTGCAAGGGGTTGTTGGCTATTGGGTGAGGACCATCTTGGAGAAAAAAATTCTCCTGCAAATATCACCCACAAAATGGTGGGTAACATACCTCAAAACAAAAATGTCCAACCAAAATAAACCTTATAAGAACCAATAGGATTCAAGATGATGATGTCAACCATGGGGGATGATTTACCATTTTTGGAGTAAAAAAGTAAAAAGATTTAAAAAAAAATTTAAAAAAAAAAATTAAAAAATAAAATAATTAAAAAATAAAAAATTAAAAAATTAAAAATTAAAAATTACTTTTTCAACTTGTATTTAAAAATAAATTAAAAAGCTACTTTTTCAACCTGTCTCCCTATAGTTTTACTCAAATTTCAAGCAAAATCACTTTTTGGATGCAAAATTTAATTCCTTATCCAAGGAGTACCCATGTTGCATATTTTCAATGGACCCTTCTACACGAAAAATGAGAAATACATTAAAATCGTGATTGCAATCACGTTTTTTCATGTATTTCTCATTTTTCATGTAGCAAGGTCCATCGAAAGTATGCAACATGGGTACTCCTTCGATATGGAATTAAATTTTGCATCCAACAAGTGCTCCTGTTTGAAATATGAGTAAAACCATACGGAGACAAGTTGAAAAAGTAGTTTTTTTTTATTTTTTTTCCCTCTAAAATTTGATTTTGTAATCTAATATTATTTTATTATTTCCATTATTATTTTATAATATTCCTTAGGATGCCCATTTTAGACCTCAAAATTTTGCTAATGATCTATTTCTTAGTTCGTGTTTTTATTTCCATAACGTAATTTTGTTCTGAAGAAATGTAGTGTGAATTATTCGTTATTTGTCATAATAATAATTACAAAATAAAAATAAAATGTTAAAGTTAGGAGAATAATATTAGTTGTTGGAGTTCAAGGAATTTTCACATGGTATCGAAGTAAAGAATATCATATCATAGGCTCTAGGTGAAGGAAGCAAGTTCCATGCAGTTTCAGAGGGAGATTTGAAGCACCATTTTCTAGATATGTGCAGGCCAAGCGAGGGATGTAAATTACAAAGAGGTAGAAAATCAATATCCAGTGCATGGTAGAGGAAAATTTCAATTTTTCCTTAGATCTATAGCAATATGCAATAGGATTGTCGAAGAAAGGTTTTCAGTGAGTTGATTAGTTGATTCACAGAGCATATCTAACACATAAATTTTGTAGCAAAGGTTTTGTAGTTGCAAATCAGCGCAAGGAAGGAAGAGAAACGAACACGAGAATTATACCCAGGACTTATCCATTGTCTTTTAAGTTCTCATATTTTCCAATATGGTCATAGAGAGATTCAACATTCAGGACGCTATAGATTTGTCTTCGATATTGGAAGGCGAATTCACTCAGATAGCTTGCCTTTCTAGCTCGAATTCACAAGGTGTCTAGTATATAGACAGTGGAGCATCAGCTCACATGATAGGAGTTAGAGACTACTTCTCTAGCTACAAGGAGGAATAGATGGACTTTCAGATCCAAATGGGAAACAAAAGTAAATTCACTCCAGTCGGGAGAGGTGCCATCAAGATTCAGAAGTAGTCAAGGGCAACCAACAATGTTATAGATGTGTTGCATGGGCCAATCTTAGGTAGGAAACTGGTCTCAGTTTTAGAACTACAAGATAAAGGATATCGTGTCTACTTCATAGGGAAGGTGTTCATCAAACACCATAACTTAAATAAGGTGAAGCAGATTGGATTTTGTAGAAACAAGTTGTATAAGTTACAACTCGACTCTCCAAAGGCACTCGTTAGCAGCAGCAGTAATGGTAGCACTATCAGTGGGAGAGACCTGAATGAATTGCAGCATTGGAGAATGGGTTATATACACCATGGATCACTTCAGATGCTCAAGGAGATAGTGACAGGTGTTCCAGAATTAAGCATGGAACATTATCATGTGTGCAAGTGGTGCATACTTGGGAAATATTCCAAGGAAACATTCCCACGAAGTGATAGTATATCAGATGGTGTGTTGTAGCTTATACATTTAGATATTTGTGGCCTAGTGTCCACCAAATCTCTTAGAGGGTACGAGTATTTCGTCACCTTCATAGATGACTACTCCAAGAAGACCTAGATTTATTTTTTGAAGACCAAGGATGAGGTCTTTAGTCGTTTCCAACTGTTTAAGGCTTTAGTGGAAAATGTGACGAGAAATAAGATCAAAGTGCTATGCATGGATAATGGAGGAGAGTGCATAGATAGTGACTTCATAGATTTTTGTGTGAAGGAGGGAATTAGGAGGGAGTGGACAACTCCATACAATCTACAACAAAATGGAGTAGTGAAGCGGAAAAACAGGTCTATAGTTGGGGCAGCAAAATCTATTGTATAAGCAGGACATGACCAAGTTTCTATGGTCATAGGCATGTAGCACAACGGCATATATACATAATAGGGTTCCTAACATGCTGTTGGGGAAGATAACGCCAGAGGAGGTTTTCTCAAGGAAGAATTCGGAGGTCATTCACTTCAAAATCTTTGGCAGTATAGCTTACTCTCATGTACTCGATGAGACATGCACTAAACTAGGTCAAACTGCAGAGAAGGGGTTTTTTGTGGGTTATAGAGAAGCCTCAAAGGCATACAGGATCTACTTTCCTAGCAGTAGTAAGATTATCGTGAGATAGGACATGAAGTTCATGGAAGATAAGGACTTCAAGAGATGTCGCGAGATGTCGATAGGTGATCAAAGTGAGCTAGCAAAAGCTCCATTAGTTCAACAGTAGGGATAGCCACAGGGACAATTGTAGCGTTCTAGTATAGTGACTAATATAATCACTAGTTCAAATGCAGAGAATCCAACAAGTTTGTAGTAGATGGAGCAACATGAGCAAGATGAGGATTTGATCAAACGAACCACCACTAGTAGTTGAACCAGCAGAGAAGTTCGTCAAACACTGAGGGATGCAGAGGAGTTTATGGGGACTCCTAGGATGGGCAGGAGATAACATAAATAGCCAGACAGGTACCAAGATTTAGTGGTGTAGGTTGTTGAACCTTCTAGCTATCATGAGGTTGCACAACATCAGGTGTGGCAGGATGCTAGGGTGGAGGATTATGGCTCCATATTGACAAACGATGTATGGGAGGTAGTGTCGAGACTTGTGGATAGGTCAATTATGGGATCTAGGTGGATCTATAAGATCAAATATGCTACATATGGCAGTGTGGAGAAGTACAAGGCTAGGTTCGTGGAAAAGGGGTATGCACAAAAGGAAGGCATAGATTATGAGGAGATATTCACCCCAGTTTCTAGATATACTTCTATCTCGTCAGTAGTATCTCTGGCAGTGCAAATGGGATGGCAGATTCACTAAATGGATGTCGAGGAAGCTTTCTTGAATGGGGTGATAGATGAGGAGGTATACATCGAACAACTAGAAGGCTTTGATACACATGAGAGATTCACACACATGTGCAAGTTGAAGAGAGCACTATACTGGCTCAAAAAGGTTCCCAGGGCATTGTATGGTCGAATTGGCAGCTACTTGCAGTAGATAGGATTCATCAAGAGTGATTCCGATCTCAACCTTTACTATCTAAGGTTGTTAATTTTCCACTATTCTATGTTATTAGGAGCACTAGCCTAATCTTTTCTTCAATTAACAATCAAATTTAATCTTCCAATGATAAGTAGCAATTATAGATAGAACAATAAATACAATGTACAGTAGAAGACAATCAAGAGCAATATCGAGAGACACAAGATTTGGTCAAAGACAAAAGGAAAACCCTTTCAAATTCTTCTTCTATTAGATTTTCATCAAATGTTTAGCAGAGAGATACAATGATTCAATTCATCAACGAAAGATTTAAAGTCAATTCTTTGACTATCCAAGAGATCTACCAACCAATATATAAAAGATGAGCCTCAAAATCAAATCTAGTCAACAAGTCAACCCATGCAATTCTTCCATAGTCAACGGTAGTCAAAGATGCCCTAACTAGTCCACAAGTCAACAGTCAGACTCTTCCAATCAGCCTGGTCAAGGCAGCATCAAACTAGACCTTCAAATATCAGTCAAACCCATCAAAAATAGTCAACAATAACTCATTCAAAGGAGAGAGAAATTCCACAATCAAACTTTAGATTTCCTGTGGTCAACAAAAGTCAAACTTCCCAAAAAATATCGATCTTTGTGCCAGTTAAATTGGCCTTCTTGAACAAGTCGAAATATAGTCAAAGCAAGTCAAATTTTCCATGGTCAAATCTAGTCAAACCATCCCAAACATAAGTCAAACTTTGGCCAACAGAAAGAGACCTCCTCCTCACACGTGTGAAAAGAACTTGCAATTTTCATAGTTGTACAAACCATAGAAGAGAAGAAATGAATGTGTTGAGGATGCTCCAAAATGATGTTCCTTGAGGTGTATTTATATGGGTTTTAGGAGACCCAATTTTTCTTTACAGTCGACCTGAACTTTTAGTGCACATGTGGGTTTCACATTAAAAATACATTTTTCCTTAACCAAATTAAATTCTTCCAAAGGGAAAGAGGGTCTTCTCTAGATGAGTAAGGTTGTCCAAAGGAGGGAATTTTTCCCTGAGCTACCAAATTAACACTCCCTCTCAGCTAGGGAGATATTTCCAATTGCATCATAAATCTCATCTCGACATCGTCATCACCTAATCAAATCATATCTTGTCTCTACTCATATTTTCTCATTTATTGAACATTCTCAGATCTAAACAAGAAGAATTTGACATCATACGGGAGCTCAAACTACCACCCTCAATCCAATGACAATAGGCAGGATAACCCAACTTGTCACAAGTGACAAGGATCGCACATCTTATTGCTTGCTCATCAGGGACAATAGGAAGGATAACCCAAGTTTTCATGAATGACAATAATTGCACATCCTATTGTCTTGTTGATCTTTCCATCTTGACCCTCAAGAGTCAGTGGTAGAACACTAGCATCCTATCACTTGGGGAGGATAGCCCAACTTACCAGTGGTAAGGACCACAAACGCCAAAGTCTTCTCACCCATTGGCCAAAATGGGGAGGATAATCCCAACAAGCCCTACTTGTAGGTAGGATTCCAACTGGGGTATACTATGTCAAGCCTCAAAAATATGGTAGGGGAGGATAACCCAACTTGTCATAGATGAAAAGGATCACAAACACCCTACAATGAAAATAGGTAGGATATCCCAACTTGCCATAAGTGGCAAGGATCGCAAATCATATTGTCGTGAGACCCCTTAACTCTAGGAGCTCTCATGGCTCAATTCCTCATCTTGGGATCTCATACATGGGCGAAGATCATAACTCAATGTTCTCAATTGGCTAGGACCCTTAATTTGAATGGCCACATCCATCAGTCCAAGCTGATCTCTAAAGACCAAGAACTTCCCTTTCAGCAAATCCTTGGTGAATATGTTTCTTATTTGCTCGTTAGTCGAAATATGATGGAATATCACAACTCCTCTCTGCACCATGTCTTGTATGTAATGATACTTGATCTCAATATGCTTGGAATTGTCATGAAACATGTGATTCTGTATCAATTGTTGTAATATATCATAGTCATATCTAAGACCTACTCAAACAACTCTCCAAAGAGCTTCCTCAACCATACAACTTCACATCTAGCCATGCTTTCAGCAATACATTATGCCTCGGCCATACTCAAAGCTACAGAATTCTACTTCCTTCTCATCCAAGATATCATGGAAAAACCCAAACTAAAGTAGCACCCTGATGTGTTCTTCATGTCAATAACATTTCTAGCCCAGACAACATTAGTGTACCCATGAAGTATCACGTCTCTAGAAGTGTATCTCAAACCAAGGTTAATCATCCCATGCAACTATCTTAGTACATGCTTCGCAGCAACCCAATGTGCATGAAGAGGCTATGTCACGAATTGAATCAAGGTGTTAACTACAAAACACGCGTATGGACATGTGTTCACTAGGAACATCAATGCTCTGATCAATTGTCAATACTCAAAGGGATTTTCCAAGTCAGGTCCAGCAACATCTCCACATAAGTTCTTGAAGTTCATTTCTATCAGAGTGGTCGGGGACTTCCATTTTACCATTCCAAATATTTCCAATAGTTTCACAACATGTTTTCCTTGAGAAAGGAAAATTTCTCTGAGCTTTTTCCACACTTCTAATCCATGAAGTAATGCATCAAACTAAGATCCTTCATCTCAAATTCAGAGGCCATCTCCCTCTTACACTCGAGCATCAGAGGCTCACTACCTGTCAAGCATAAATCATCAACGTATAAAACCAAAAATCAAAGGCATACCTTGGACCACTTTGAATTAGGGGTTCAGGTCAGCATTGCTCCTTGTGAATCCAAGCTTCACCAAGTAACTACCAATGCAAGCATACTAGGCTTTGGGATCTTGCTTCAAACCATATAGTGCTTTCTTCAACCTGCAAACATGAGCCTTTTTGTCCTTCACTTCAAATCTTTAAGGCTCCTCAATATATACTTCTTCCTGGAGTATGCCATGAAGGAATGTAGTGTTTACATCCATCTAGTTAAGGGTCCATCCTTGACTTGAAACAAGGGAAATAATAGAAAAAATAGTAGTGAATTGGGAAATTGGTGCAAAGTTGTCATCATAATCGTCTCCCTCTTTCTAGGAGAAACCTCTAGCCATGAATCTCACTTTATATTACTCAATGCTTCCATTAGCTCCATGCTTGATCTTGTACAACCAATTAATTCACGACAGTCTTTTCTTTAGGTCTCGGAACAACATCCCACACATCATTCTTCATAATAGATACATACTCCTTAGCCATGGCATCCTTCCAGACCTGCTCTTTCACAGCTTCTTCAAAAGTGGAAGGCTCGGCCTAGATGATAGTGCTCATAGCTACAATGTGTCGCTAGTATCGGGATGGCTTCTTGCTTTCTCTAAATGTTCCTCTAGCAGTGGCATGCCTTGCAGAATCTTGTAATGTATCATGAATCCAAAGGGGTCTCTTCCTGGAAAGGGGATCACTTGGAGTACAATCCAAGGGATCCATAGGCTATATGGGATCATCAACAATATCCTTCTCATATTCTGACACGGAAGGACCTTCTAGTAGGTCTATGTCATCATACTTGTTCTCGAAGGAAGGAGGTGGAGGAAGGTCCCTTGCTTTTCCAAGGGAATCATGTTCATGAAAATTTACATCCCTGCTAAACTTGTTTTTCATTTGATGAGACATATATATTCTAAATGCATTGGAATTTTCACAATATCCAACAAAATTACCTTTATTTCTGATGGATTCTAGCTTATTCCTCTTATTCTTTGGCACATGAAATTACACGGGGCAATCAAATATCCTTAGATGTCCAACATCAGGCTTCACACCTGTAAAAACTTCTTCAGGAGTCTTGTTACCGCGGGCTTGTTGAGGAACCTTGTTTTGAACATAGACTATTGTATTTGCAGCTTCCCCCCAAAGGAACTTTGGCATCTTTTGATCATGTAACATGGCTTAGGAAGCTTCCATAATAAACTTTTTCTTTCTTTCAGCCACACCATTATGCTCGGGATTATATGGTACAATAGTCTCTTTCTTGATTCCAGCCTCCTTGCAAAATTCAACGAACTCATTTTAGGTATATTTGACATTGTTGTCAAACCTGAAAACTTTGATTCTCTTCCCTGTTTGATTCTCTATCAATGCCTTAAAGTCCTTGAACATGTAAAATGCTTCATCCTTATGCTTCAAATAGAAAATCCATGTTTTCCTGGAGAATTCATCAATAAATATTATATAATAGAGGTAGCCAACAAGGGATGCATAGGCATGGTCCACATGGGTCAAAGTGGATGAGTTGTAGAATATCATTAGTCATGGTTTTTCTTGAGGGGAATAGTCCCCTTGTCTTCTTTCCATTGGCACATCCCGAACATACTCCATCAAGACTAGCTTGAACATCAGGCATCCCAAAAACCAACTTTCTTACTTTAGATTGCACTTCATAATGTATATATGCTAACATCTGGTACCATAACCCACTTTAATGATTGATATCATGGACCAGAGCTTGCAGTGGTATTCCATTGAATCTATAGAGTCCTTCAATTCTATATCCCAAGGTGAAAGAACCTCTCATGTGATATTCCATGGGCCAAGTGAGGACCTTTCCTCTTATGAAGGTAACTTTCATCCCTTTGTCTTCCAGGGTAGATATAGATACCAAGTTCTTCTTTATTCCCAAAACATACATCACATCATGAAGAAGAACAATTTCCCCAGAATCCAAATGAAATTTAATAGAACCAAGTCCCTTCACTAAATAAGTGGAGCTACCCCCAAGGATTATTTTTAGATTAGACTCCCTCTCAACCAGATTGGAGAGGACTTCCTTGTACCTAGAGAAATGTCTAGAAGCCCCACAATCTACCAACCAACTATCACAAGAATCTAGAGGAAAATAACTAGAAAGAGCAGAAATAAGAATATATTCAGATTGAGTAGAAGCTACATTATTTCCATACTTGGAGTCCCTTGACCCCTTTTGTATACGATGGCCTTCTTCACGATCATCGGGATCATATCTTCTTCTTATATCATCTCTTCTTCTTCTATCGTCACCTCTTCTTCTATCATCTCCTCATCTTCTATCATTGAACCTGTTGTTGTTGAGCCATGATTGTTGTTGTTGTTGGACCTTGGATCATTCTCATTTTCTGAATAATCTTTGGAAAAGTGTTCATACCTATAGCACTTGAAACACTCAAATTTTTCCTTCTTAAATCTTCTTTGAGAATCTCTAGACACGGGAGAAGACTTTCTTGGATTAGATGGTTCTCCTCTTCCTTTCCTTGTATTGTCTCGAGCAACAAATGCAGAGGGTTTTCCTTATTCATGCTTTTGAATACTCTAGAGATCATCTTGGATTCTTCTTGAGTACACTTTCCAGCCAACTCATCAAATGTCGGAAATTTGTCATTGTTGCTTATAGTAGTAATGAGGGTTTCCCAAATAGGAGGACCTTGAAGAGTGACCAACACCAACTCTCTATCATAAATAAGCTCATTAACAGTCTGCAATTGTAAACACCCCCTCCCACATTTACCCACTTTTACAATATATATAGGGTAAATGCAAGTTGAGTGCTACTATGACATGACCCAACCTCCAAGTTTCGGCTATGGAAGTGGGGCCCAGAAACTAAACCCTTACTGACATCCCCCAAGGACTACAAACCACTCAGGAGCCTGACAACCACCCCAATTGATCAATCCTTGAGCTGGAATTCTTTTTCATTGACTTTACCTCCCAACTGCACCCTTGACACACTATATGTGCATTTATGAGGCTCCAACCACACCCACAAGCCTGACTGTGTGTGGTTATAGCCCAAAAATCCTTGTTCTATGCTTGCGATCGTGAGATCTATGCCACTTTTTCAGGAAAGCCTCCATACCACTTCCTTAGAACTACCTGTAACTTTCCATAAACATAAATAACATGATGGAAAGGCTAACCATTTAAAACTTGAACAAGATCTTGACCAAAACAAGCCTAGTACTCAATAAACATTTCATCAAACATATGGTAAACATATAAGTTACAAGTCATGAATGCATATCTCATCATAATCCTTTGAACTTCATCTAAGAATCACCAAGAAGGTTTAATGTCCTCTCAAATAGCCGCAACAACACTTATTAGCCTATGCATCCATCAACCATTCAATAAATTATCAATTCATGAACAAGATCCATATCTAGAGCACATCATAGAACCATGCTTATAACCATAATAGAAACCATGAAAAATCAACCATAAAATCAATTAATAACCAATAAATGTGCTCATAATCATAATGAGGAAAATATCTTGTAATAACATATGTAAAGGCTAACCAAGTCAAGCACTTTCATGTACCACCTAACCATAGATTATGCAGAACCAAATCTTTCTTTCATCCAATCACCCTAATTCCATATTCCAAGCTCAAATGTGGGATCTCATGGGATAAACTAAGACATAATCAAACAAGGAATCAAGAGGTTAAACCACCTCCACTCTCAAGTTACTATGATCTCACCTAAACCTACGCCAAGATCACAAAACCAAACCAAGCTTGGATGCTTCAAAATCCTTCACCATACCTTGAGGAATTTTTATGTCTCCACCCACCTATCGAGGGCTTCTCAAAGAAGACTATCTCCACTCCCAACCGTTGGGATTTTCCAAAGACCACCTCACCCAATTCCAAAACTTTCCAGCAATGTAAATCTCAACCAAGAATGAATCCCATCACACCATGGATATCCAGGAAATGGCAAGGCAAGGCCAAAACCACTGTCAAACCAGGCAAAACCCATGCCAATGACAACAAATGAACCAAATAATAAAATGCATGTATCATGCATTCACATCCCAGAAAGGAAATCACACATGTAACCTGTTACCTGCAAGATCTTCCAATTAACGTTGTTGATCCAACCTTTCTCCTTGCTTTCCTTTGCTTTTCCTTTTCCTTCCTTGCTTGCTTGCCTGTTTTTCTCCAAATCCAAGTGAATGCTAAAGTGCTCCAAGAATGCTCAAAGTGTGAAAGAGAGAAAATGAAAGGAGAGAGCCAAAATTGAACTGACTAAAGTTGTGAACTATTTCTTTGGTGCCTTTTTATCATTGATGTGTCTTTTTTCTTCATTTTCCTCTAATTTCCTTGCATACAAATTTGTGCCTCTTCACCTTCATTTTCTACTATTTTCCTTTATCTTCATAATTAGATGTCATTTTTTGCCTCTTTGTCAATGCCTTTGTCAATTTCCATAGCCATTATTGAACCACAAGTGATGCCCACTAAAGTGTTTCCCCAACATTTAGCTTGGAATAGATGTCACATGACCTTAGTCCTATTTTGCCTTTATTATCCTTTACTACATGAAACTTTAACTCGGAGATGTTACAAACCCCTCCCCCTTAGGGGAACACCATACTCAATATTCTATGACACCTATGGCCAGAAAAATTTTGAAAACAAAACATATTGCCTATGGAGCTTTATAACACAGCTCATTGCAGTATTTAAAACCCTATAATATAATTATAATATATATATATATATATATATTATATATATATATATATATATATATATATTTTATACACCCAAACTCATTTTCCTTAACCAACAAATAATGAAGAATACAAAGCCCGCATCTGATTAGTCATCTCCCATGTAGCTTCATCGGGCCCAAATTGCTTCCACTGCACTTTAACTTTCCCTATCGCTTGGTTTCGAAGCATGAATTGTTCCCACTACAATATGCACTGAGGTTCTGGTTGGAACTCTCCCCTTGGTTTCACTTGTAATACAAACCAATCAATCACATGATGAACATCCTAGACATATCTTTCAAGTATTGAAATATGGAAAAAATCATGGACTTTCACTATTAGTAGCAATGTAAGTTTGTAGGCCATTGGTAAAATCCTCTCAAGGATCTTGAAAGCCCCACAATATTAAGGTGCCATCTTGGCACATGATCCAATCCTCAAGGAGATCCTCTTGGGCTTGATGTGTAAGTACACATGCTTCCCAACCTAAATATACTTGAATTCTCTATGTTGATCTGCATAAGTCTTCTATCTATCCTATGATGCCTTTAAATTCCTCTTAATACCCTGCATATCCTGCTCCATCTTAGCCAACATATCCAGTCCAATCAACACCTTGTTCACTGGAACATTTCAGCTGATAGGAGTATTACAACTCCTCCCATAAAGAGCCTCAAATGGACTCATCCCAAAGGATTCTTGATACCCATTATTATATGCAAACAATACTAGTCAAAGATACTCCTCCCACTTCCTCTACAGATGCATGTCATACAGCCTCAACATGTCCTCAAGAATCTTGTTAACCGTCTCTGTCTATCCATCTATTTGTGTATGATAAGTTAAACTGAAGGCTAACACTGTACCCAAACCTGCAAATAATTCCTTCCAAAACTTGGAAGTGAACTTGGCATCTCTATCTGATATAATATTCTTGGGAACATCATGCAACCTCACTATCTATTTGATGAAGAACTGAGCTACATCATTAACTAAATTACTAGACTGCACTACAATTAGGTGAGCTACCCTGCTCAACTTGTCAACCACAACCATTATGGAATCATGTTGTTTCGATGTGCTTAGAAAACCTGTAATGAAGTCCATGGAAATGACCTCCCATTTCCATTTTGGAATCGAAATCGGTTGTAATAGACCAGTTGAGTGCTTACATTCATCTTTCACCTGCTAACAACCCAAACATCTAGCAACAAAATTAGAGAGTTATTTCTTCATATTAGGTCAATGATAGAGCATCAATTGTCAATGTCTTTTGATATCCTAGGTGACCTGAATATGCCTTTACATGAAACTCCCTCAAGATAAGCTTCTTGAACTCACTACTATCTGACACATAAATCTTGTTCATGAATCTGATCAAGCCATCTATCGTGAGATTATACTCCTTATCCCTATCACCTTCACCATGTTGCTGCAACCTCTGCATTAGTTGCTCATAGTTGTCATCATGCTACCTTTCTTGCAAGATTCCCTACTACAAATTTCTCCCATAAGAGCTCACACTGAAATGTGATTTACCTGTACTCTCCTACTAAGAATGTCTGCAATCTTATTCTCCTTGCCCTTAATGTACCTAATTTCAAATTCAAACTCACTGAGGGTATCCAACCATATAACTTCCCTAGCATTCAAATTGGGTTGTTCAAACAAGTACCTCATCCCACTATGATCACTCATTAAGACAAACCTCCTACCAAGAAGATAACATCTCTACATCTTCAATGCATGAATGATAACTTCCAACTCAAGACCATGAGTCACATAATTCTTCTCGTGCTCATTCAGCTTCCTTGACTCATAACATACTGGTGGGCTCCAATATTGCAGCAATAATGTTGCAACTCCTGGGACTCCCTTCTTTACTTTTATCAACCTGGTAGTTCGTAACAAACTTGGAAGCGACGGTGCTGTATGCACAAGTACTAGCTCTTGCCGCAGCTGTCACTTGGTCAGCTGGCACAAGTCCGCTAGGGGCTTAATCCAACTTCTATGAGCTCTTAGAAGAAGCTTTTTAATTGATGGATGAAAGCTAACTCGAAGGAAGCTAATATATTTGCGAAAAGAGATTGAAAAACTGAAGGAAAGTGCAAACCCTAGCAAACCCTAATTCTACCAGCTAGTCCTACTGATGCAAAGATGAGAATGCAAACTACTGAAAGAGATGAAATTACTTCTATGAAGGTAAAATACATGTGTTTAGACTACCTTTGTCCTAAGAAAATATCTTTTTGTATTTTTTATTAAGTTGTCAATTTCATCATGCATATGCTTGAACTGTGCTCTACTGTGCAAGGGTGGATCAAGGAGGAGGAATGCTTGGAAAAGGTTGGAAAGGTTTAGAGGGGGTCTAAGGAGTCCCTAACACTCTTCCAGAGAGTTTCACAAAGTTTGGCTATCAAGAAACCTCATTTGTGAGCTTCTACAGGAAGTCTGCAGAGGTTCTACAGGATGTTTAGGAATTTCTATAGGATGTTCAGAAATTTCTACAAGATGTTTGAAAATCAGTTTTTAGAGGATGGATGAGTGAGGGAAGGTGCTTGGATGGATCTGGAGGTAGGATAGGGGTCTAAAACGGCCTAAGGACTCGTGGATGGAGTGGTGAGGAGGTGTAGAAGGCTGACTTGGCTTGAAGAAGGCTAAGGCAATGATTGAGCAAGAACGTAGGGTTACATGGAAAAAAGGACAGATGGGAGACGAGGAACTCAACTAGGAGACGGAACTAGGAGATGATGCTTTGGGTGGATGAAAGAATGGAGGAGATGCCCTGCATGGTGTACTTCAACCAAATCAACAAAGTCTTGCAAATGATCAAAACCTGAGCTAACCTAGCCTAACTATCAACAACATGAATGAACAGCAGCTTTATTTGGGAAGAAAACGATGTACATCAACTATGCAAAGAAACATTTCAGATATCCAAACCCATAACTAATTTCTGCAAGTGAAAACAGTGCACTAAGGATTGCATGGTCAAGCAAACTAGTGTTTTTGTTGGGGCAGCGCTATTTCTTCAATTCCAGCCCCTAATCCAATAAGGATGAGGTGAAACCGAGAGTATGGTTGTCCCTTTTCTTTGAAGCTTTTTCTGTTATTATCCTACCAAAACACCTGAAGAAATTTCATTCATAAACAATGATCTATCCAAGCAACATAACTAAATCTGCCTAACAAAAATACGTTCAAATGCATAAAGGGAAACAATGATACATAAAGGAAAAGTAACAGTACAGAAAGGAGGCCCTATGCTCTCAGGTTGGGCCCAACCCTGAGAGCTATGGCTCCTATGAAAAACTCAGATTTGATAGGAAATCGAACTACTTCTCATTACCAAAAAAATAATCATAAGAGTGATGCCAAAAATGGCTACAAAAGAACAAAGTAGAACTAGCAGCACTGAGGTGCAAAATACACAATAGTTTCAAAAGTACCTTACGAAGGCTGAGGCCTCAACATTTATACATCACGAGGGACCTAGCTGGCCTCCTCAATCTATGGAACTCGGCTGTTCAAACTGTGAGTTAGACAGTCCCTTCTAAAATCTGCTTGGCTGCCTTCTAGATTCGGTTTTGGTGGTCTTTGGAGCTCGAAGTTGGGGGTGAAGATCCCGAGGAAGGGTTATTTAATGCCATAGACAACCCCCCTACGAATCCTCACCTCAGGCTTGGTTGTCTTTTAGCCCATGATTGCTTGATTTTGCTCCAACATGTGTCAAAAAACCTGAAATAAGCACGTGTTAGCCACCTAGGAAGAGTGACTACCCTTATTCGTACAAATGACATAAACATACTGAAAATAATGCATAAGCTATGAAAAATGAAGGATTGAACAAGGACTGAACAAGGATAATTAGGCCAAATGAGCCCAACAAGTTACCAATTTTGGGGCTCATCAATGGCTCCTACAAAAAATGAAGAAGTTAGGAAGCAGGTTCAGGAATTGCTTGACAAAGGACTGATCAGTGAAAGCTTGAGTCCTTGTGCAGTACCAACATTGTTGAGTCCAAAGAAAGATGGAGGCTAGAGAATGTGTACAAATTCAATAGCCATCAATAAAATCACAATCAGGTACATATTTCCTTTACCTAGGATTGAAGATTTAATGGATTGCTTGAGTGGGGCAAAGTATTTTATAAAACTAGATCTTAAAAGTGGGCATCATTAAATAAGAATAAGAGAATGGGATGAGTGGAAAACTACCTCTAAGACAAATGAGGGATTGTATGAGTGGAGAGTAATGCCTTTTGGGTTTCCAAATGCACCAAGTACATTAATGAGACTCATGAATGAAGTTCTTAAAGAATTATTGGTAAATTTTTTATATTATACCTGGACGATACATTAGTTTACAGCAGGTCTAAGGAGGAGCACATGAGACATTTGAATTATGTCTTACAAAGGCTACAGCAAGAGAAATTATTGCTAAATTTGAAGAAGTGTTCATTCATGAAAGAAGAGCTAGTGTACTTGGGTTCTGTTATTTCTACTGAAGAGATGAAGATGGACCCAGAGAAGATCAAGGCAATCATGGAGTGGCCTTCCCCAAAAAGTGTTTTTGAGGTAAGAAGTTTTCATGGTCTTGCTAGTTTTTATAGAAAATTCATAAAGAATTTT